>CABHPP010119817.1:2673-34624 GCA_902168425.1 Peromyscus attwateri | reverse complement strand
TGAATGCTATGACACATGTACCTGTCCTTACACACCTGAGTGTATGCACACATAAAATTCACAGACACACAAAAAATAGTAACTGATTTTACCTTAATGAAATTTGCCTTCACTTGAAGTCTAGTGGTTTTTTTTTTTTTACTCATCCAATGCTATGCATAAAACATAGATTGTGATATGAATTTTGTATTGCAAATTTGGAAAACTCAGGCTATAATATCAACTTGACTTTAAAATACAGTCTTCTCATTGCCCCCAAAGGGGAGAGGGCAGGTGACCCTGTTTTATACATTAGGAAATAGAGGGCCTTAGGTATGAAACAGTTGACCAAGGAAAAATATATATAGTCAAGCCCAGAAATGGTTGTTTTGTTTTATGAGAGGGTCTCAGGGAGCCCAGGCTGCCTTTGTACTATGTGGCCAAAATGACCTTGAACTCCAAATACTTCTTTGAAGCCTGGTCCAAGGCCATATCAACTATAGAAAGCATCCAAGGGTGCCCTGAAACTCTGGACATATCCATATGTTAAAAACTTCATAATTCTTTACTAACACGACTGAAGACTTGTGTGCTTATATTATTATTGTTTCTTAAGACATCTTTGAGATGTCATTAGATTCATATCTTACCTTTGAGGGACTTTTGTTTTGTTACCCTATTCCTAGTTGAAACTGATTGAATAAACTCAATTGTCCACTAGAGGTCACCTTTCCAACTGGTTTGAATCAACCACCCCCACTGGGGGGGAGTAAATCATAGACTTTTTTTTTTTTTTTTTAATTGTCAGAGATTCCATGGAGTCCTTTAGCTAAATGCATCTATATTGATAGGAAAGATTATCAGGGCTACTCGAAGATCTAAAGGTCAAAGGGGAAGCATGCCCTTTGTCCCATCTACCTGTTATATCCATGCATGCACGCACACACGAGCGCACACCCACACACACACATTTACTTTGTGCTACTCTGGCCTTCTCTTGGAAAACCTGTTTGATTTTATTTGGAAATTTGGAAAGTCTCATTAGTTCCCCCTACCCCCTGAAGTGGAGGTAAAACCGTCATTAAGGATATAAACAATTGGAGAAGAAACCATGTAGACATCACACCGTGTACCTGTGCATCAGTTGCTAATTTTCTGCAGCATGCAAATTTCATCTTGCCTTAGGCAGAAAACACACTGGGGAGAAGCCTGAGACTATGCAGTAAACAGGCGCCTTGGCAGTTCCTGTGGAAATAGAACTGTCTCATTATTCTGCAGGGAGGGTGCTGCTGTAACACTACC
This sequence comes from Peromyscus attwateri, assembly GCA_902168425.1. Classification (NCBI taxonomy): domain Eukaryota; kingdom Metazoa; phylum Chordata; class Mammalia; order Rodentia; family Cricetidae; genus Peromyscus; species Peromyscus attwateri. The sequence goes on along the minus strand of CABHPP010119817.1, from coordinate 33,343 downwards.
TGGTTTCAAATGGTGTCTATAGAAACCCACGGCGGCGGCAGCAGGTATTTTTAGAGACTAATTTGCACCTATTATAATGATCTGCTAAACACCTCATCTTCAAGTCCCCCAAACATAAAACTGAAAATTAGAGTCCCAAAATGTAAAAATAATCCATAATACATATACAAGTGAGATCATCTGTAGGACTTGGTAGAAAAGTTATCTATGAAGTTAGGGTAAGAAGACTATAACATTTCAGCCCACACCATGGAGAGTGAAGTATTTCCACCTCCGTCTTTGACATCAGCAGATGGAGTCAAATGCCAGGTCCTCGGATGGTTGAACTAGTCGATAGGCTTTTGACTGTGTAAGGAGTAGCTCTGGGCCAGCCTTTTGGAAAATGATGCCTGCCAACCTCTAGGCAGGAAGAATGATCTGAGTTGCCCAAGAAGCCAGGCTTGGCTCAGTGCCAGGCTAAGATCGGGCTCATCTGCTTGGTACAGCTTGCACAATGACAAGAGAATGCCCAGCCCATCAAATGAGGAGGTCTTGTTCCAGACTGATGCCCTGTTGCAAATACGGGTATTCTCTTTTATTATTGTGTTCATAAGAAACGTGAGCAATTGCTATACATTGTCACCAAATCACCTGTGGGTAAGAGTCTCACTTCTTTGCCTCCGACCTTCTGGCTATGCTCTGCTCCATGACGATTTATCCAGAGACTATAGCCTACACCATTACAGAGAACTGGTTCCACAACTACTTGCCTCTGTGAAATGGGATTCTTTTGATAAGGCTCAACAGAGCAACATACACAAAGAAAGGCCAGGCTCCAATTGGCACGTGATGGACATCTTTAATGTTATGCCTTCAGTGTTTGTGTGGAAGAGAAGAGCTGCGCGTTTTCATCAAGCGAAATACAAGCTTGAGCTCAAGTTAATTTTATCCTCATAAAAACTTTATCATTTTTATCAGCACTGCTGATTCACACTAATGATTTTCCAAGGAAGCTACTTTCTAATGTAGCTTAAAATAATAAGCATTAAGCCAGAGTCAGAATAGTCAAACAACCAAGCAAATTATTTTATGTTATTTATGAGTCTTGGGTTTCTTGTTTGTAGTTACAAGGATAAAAACATATAGCATGTCTCTTTTATCTTCCTCTAAGATCCCATTCTGGTCTTCTAAATATTCTTAGGGAAAAAAGTGTACAGTTATCCTGACGCCAGTGTCTTCTTCTGAGACTCTTGGCCCGCCATGTAACATGGAGAGTGACTTTGATACAGTAGTAGCCTGCACGTGCACTATGAGGCTCTCCATCTCAGAAGTCACAGCCCCAGAGAAGATACTCATTTGACAGATTGTTACAACACAAAGCAAAGGCAAGAAAGAGAGAGGGTACTTTGAAATACCAAGAAGTCAAGGGCTGTGAAGGGCTGCACTGCCCACAGCTAGGATTTTGCAGTCTTCATGTGCCCAACCTCTCCCCAGCAGCCTACCTGGGAGATGATGAAGCTGTGCACTGACAGTCAAGATTTACCAAATGGTTCTCAGTTAAACAGAAAGTATCTGCCAGTGAGGCACACTTCCTTTATCAGAGAGAGAAGCGATTCCCACTGACTTCCTCTGTACTTCATCTCTTATGCAGAGCACAAAGTGGGCAGGAATAGGAGGGGCCAGTGGGCAGTCCTCGAATCTAATGAACACCAAGTGCCCCAAATGTACCAGGTAATATTCAGTGTGTGAACGGCAAGAGGTTCTTCAGTCTTCCTGCCCCTTTCTACGCTCAGCACTCACACTTGGTTTAGTACTGAACATATTCCATAAAATCTGGCAGTGTCTACTTGCCTGTTCTTTGTCTGCTTTTAACACATATACTGCTCTTCACCGATTCAGCTACTGCCTGTTCATTGCCTACACTTAACATGTCTTAGGAGTTTCAACTATCCTGTTTGTTTTTGTTGCCCTTCTGGACCAGAGTTCACAAGGAACACAGCAAAACCCCTCGGAAGTCTTTGGGAAGAGTTTCCCCTACAATCATCCAGCCTCTCTGATCTCTCTCAAGCCTTACCCTCCAGCTGCCAATGAAGGCCGCTCTGCCATCTGTATCCCATACCCACCAGAACGTCCTTCTCAGACAGCATTTCTTTGCAACCTGGCATTCGTGTGTTCATTTCCAAAATGGAATGAACACATGCCAGGTGTTCCCGATCAGGTCTTCCAGTGCGTGGCTTTTCAGCTCCTCCCACCCACCGCCCTCACGCTATCCCTTCTGGTTGGTTCCTTCTCTGATGCCTGCCTCATGTGTGGCCCTCCACTCTCTTTTTTAAATCTTTATTTTTATTTTATGCATGTACAGGTGTTTTGTCTGCATGTCTATGTGTGATTGGTGCCTGTGAAGGCCAGAAGAAGGTGTCAGATCCCCTAGAACTAGTTACTGATGGTTGTGAGCCACCACACGGGTTCTGGGAATCAAACCCGGGTCCTCTAGAAGAGCAGCCAGTGCTCTTAACCCCTGAGCCATCTCTCCAGCACCTGGTCCTGCACTCCTAAACACCTGCAAGGTTCTGTACTATGTTCATGGAACCACCCTGGTATTGTGAATGGTCAACAAGATTGTTTACAAACTGCTCTCTACTCAGTCTCTCAACTTGTTAACTGCAGCCACAGAGCTTTCCAGCCCTGACATTGGGCTGCTCACAGTTTCAGAGGAATAACTTACAGCTTCCTCTTTGTCAGAACACATGGCTCTGGCTGTTCTCTCCTCCTTTCCTGAAGCACCTGAAGCAGATGTCTGTCAGCTCCTCTCTCTCTCTCTCTCTCTCTCTCTCTCTCTCTCTCTCTCTCTCTCTTTTACAGTTGCAAGGCACTTCACCTTCCTCTCACCTTGCTGACCACATCCCAATGACCTCTTGCCTAAAACTGTGGGCTTTCACCCAAAGATTAGTTTCGTTCGAGGCCAGCCTGGGCTACAGAGTGAGTTCCAAGAAAGGCGCAAAGCTACACAGAGAAACCCTGTCTCAAAAACCAAAAAAAAAGAAAAACAAAAAACAAAACAAAACAAAACAAAACAACAACAACAACTTTGACAGGACTCTGACTTGACAAAAATCAGGGTGCTAATTGAACTGTGTTCCTTTGGGAGGTTCTGGAGAAAATTAGCCTCCTGTTTCTGAGCAGGAGGCCATCCCTTGCTTATGGTGCCTTCCTCTATCTTCAAAGCCAACACCACCAGGCAAACCTTTCTCATATGGAAAGGAAAAGAACCTGGGTTTTGTTTGGTAGTTTTTGGTGTGCATGTGTGCATGCGTAGGGGGGTGTTATTTATTTGTTGTTAGTTTCTGAGGTAAAGACTTGCTAGATAGTCCAGGCTGCCCCCAGTCTCTTCAGTGTCAGGATCATAGACATGTACCATTGTGTCTGTTGAGATAGAGGCTCTAAGGAAATTTAAATCACTCCAAGAAAAATGGAAATTCAAGAAGTGAACTCTAAGTCAGCAAGACTTTGGCAGTCTCGTGTTCACACTAGCTGAGAGTTTTCTTCCTCTTCTCAATTCTTAGTGAGCGTACTCACAAAAACTCTTCTGAGGCATTTGGTTCGCTTCCGGTTCTGTACAGTTATCTTGTACTGTAGCCTTACCAAACCCTGAGGACAGAACCCCTGCCTTGAATTGTACCTAACAGGAACTTGTTTTTATTACATGGCTGTTAGAGTCAAGGGAGCTGTTGGGAAAGTACTTGCGGGATGGTGAAGCATCTTCAAAGGATTTGTGATAAGGTGACACCAGGGTTGGTGACAGCAGAGAGACCCCCCCCCTTCTCTAGACTGGGCATTCAAGAACTCTGATGTCCATAGGATTAATTTTACTCCCAACTTCTCTTCCTTTATCATCCTAAAAAGTCACATGACACCCAGCTGCTTTCCATTGTTGTGGAAGACGGTTACTGCCTTCCTCCTCTGCCTTCCTCGCCATTACTTCATTTATGACCCCTGGCATTTCATTTTAAAGTGGAAATTCATTTCACAAATACTAATTCATGTATTAGTTTCTTTTCGGAGACCATGAGTCTTCACCCTTTTACAAGCGGGTGGTTTATATACCACTTAAGAGTCTGAAATGATGTTTTACTAAACATGCTTTGTCAGAGCGTTCCATTGATGTAGCCCTCTACCCATCCATCAATTCATTTGATTTATCTGATTCATCTCAGTGCAAGTTTCATATATCAATAAGTCTCCCTGTAAATACTTTAGCCTGCGTATACTTCACTGGAGTAAAAAATGGGTAACTAGGTCTTTTTTTTTTTTTCATCCTTTGGAGTAAATACTATATATAATAAAATGCACAAATCTTAAATATTTTACTCAGTGAAGGTTGACAAATGCATACATCCATGTAAGCGAAGAATCCGCTTTTGTAGCTTCTGCCAGAAAGTCTCCTGTGCCCCTGCACATCACTTCTGAACTGGTGCTGGAATGCCCTGTGAATGTGACTTTTTACTACTACATTTACTGTTCGAAACAGTTCTCTAGGGCGGAAAGGTGGCTCAGAAAGTTAAGAGAACTTGCTGCTCTTCCGGAGGACCCAGGTTCCAGTCCCAGGACTCACAGGCAGTTCACAAGCACCTGAAAACGCACTCCCAGGGTATTTGACCCTCCTCTGGCCTCTGTGGGCTCTGCATGCATGTGGTGCACAGGCCTACATATGTGCAAGTAAACACCTATACACATAAAATAAAAATAAATGTAAGAAAAAAATTAAAAACCAGCTCTGCATTGTGTTTCTCCTACTTACCACAAAAGGAAACAAAACAAACCAACAGCTTTTTTTTTGAGACTTAAAAACACAACTGTTTTATAGTGGCATAAACATGTTTGTTAATTGAGAAATGCTCTGACTCTTCTTCCTTGTACACAACCCTTGAATCAGATTCAAGCAGACCACACTCATTTTGGTTTGCGCCTGCTTTGGCCTAGTCCAGGTGAGTTGGTTTCTTCCAAGTCCTACTGAACATTTGTCTTATTCTATCCAGGCTGCCATACACTAGAAACTCAGGGGCTTCTAAACGATAGAAATGTGTTCTTGCTCTTCCGGAAGATTGGTGATTCCTGACCAAGGCCCTGCAGGTTCAGTGTGTAGTGAGGGTCTGCTTCTTATTGCAGACGACCAGTTCTCACTATGCTCTTAATGTGGTAAGAGGTGCAAGCGGCTGCCTGGACCGTCTTTTGAGGGGGCATGAATCCCATTCGTGGGGGTTCCTCTTCATGACCCCCCAGCAGCCCCGTCTCCTAATACCTTCACATTGAGATACATTGTCTGTTGATCAGGAAAAGCAGCCTTGTTGGGCACAGAGACCACTCAGTTGATAGGACCCCGGAAAACAGTGTTCCTTTCTTGCTTTTCCCTCCTAAGATACTCTTTTCGGTGGCAGGCCTGTTAACAGCATCCTTCGGGCTCAGCTTACATATCTGCGAGGCAACAATTTGGGCTTAAATAGTTTCTGGGGGTCCCATCTAAAAATGGAATATCAGTAGTTTAAATTTTTTGGCTTTTATTTGTTTTTAGATTTCATTGTCTAGGCCAGGCTGTCCTCAAACTTCATCCTCCTGTCTCAGCTTCTTCTGTACTAGAATTACAGATACACAGCACAGTGGCTGGTACTCAATACTTACATGTTTTTAAATGTGTAGTGTGTGTGTGTGTGTGTGTGTGTGTGTGTGTGTGTAGGTCAGTGGACAAGTCTGTGAATCTGTTCTCTTGGACCTTTATGTGGGTTCCAGGAATCGAACCGAGGTCAGTCCGACTTTCACACAAGAGCATTCACCCACTGAGACATCCTGTTTGTCCTTCAACTCAATGGTTTTAGCGGGAAATGAAACAAAGAGATTTGAAGAAAAGAATCAGTGCTCTCTAGACCGCACTTAAAACGAAAAGGTTGTGGGTATTTTTAGACAAAAATAACAAATATTAATGTCCTTTTCTGACCTGTTTTAGCTGAAATGTTCTCGGGGCATCTGGTTTGTGTTTAAAGCCTTTTTCTTTCTTCCTGCTTCCTGTACTGGCAAGTCATGATTTAAATTGTAACATAAAGTCCTTTCCGATGGATAGTTATATAGACAAGCCTGCTAAATCCATCCCGTTTTGTCTTGTTTATACCTTTTGCGAGGGGTGTGATTTGACAGCATTTGGGAGGCAAGTGTCAGAAATCTGTTCTCTGCAAAGCCACCTCTGAGTCACTTCCCCTGTCTCTGGAACAGCAACTGTGAAGAGTGGGATCATGTTTAGACTTTTAAAAAAAGAAAAAAACACAACACTTGATAAACGTCTTCAGGAGCTTATATAACATAGCCCAGAACCCCCAGTTTTTTAGAGAAGAACAGAGTCCAGAATGTGATTTTTTTTTTTTCCAGCTCTGTGTGGAAGCCAAGTCCTGTGTCTTAGACTCAGGAACCAGAGTCAGGAGAGGAAGGGCCATTGCGGCAATCACGTTCCAGTGGCCTTTGAAGTGAGCTGCTCTGTCTTGGACGGTGGCGTGGGGTGCCACTCACCTCACCTACCACCTTGTACTCCGAGTACGGATCTCTGCTCTGCGTGGACAGTAGGGGAGGCTTGAGTCTGGGTGGGCTGGGTTGTTGGTTGTTTTGCTTCGTACCGTGCTGTAGTCTTTCCTCGGTCTTACGTTTGGGTAGACTTGTTAGTCCCCTCAGACTCGGTTTTCCTAATACATGCTCCTTGTCCAACATGGCCACTTCTCTCTGTACTGGAGGGAAATGAGTCAAGAGATCCTGCAGGACACATGTCCACCGTGCCTATTCCTGGAACCCACCCGCTGCTCAAATTTAGAGCCCCTGAGAACACACCCTTGTGGGCCTTGTGGGCCTCTCCTATCACTTTTTATTCTCGTAGGAAGATAAGATACCTGAAATGGGTGTGCACATGGGTGTACTGAAGCTAAACTAGGAAGTAACTTAAAATGTTAGCCTTGGGACCTTTTCTTCTTTCCAGTGTGATGCTTGGAAGCCAGTTGTGGTTTTTCTGAGGACCAATTATGTCAACAAGGGCCAGAGAGATAGATAGTTCGCTGAGTTAACGTGCTTGTCACCGAGGCTGAGGACCTGAGTTTGATCTTTGGAACCCACATGGTGGAGGGAAGGACTGACCTAACCTCTGCCCACGCTCCAGGGCATGTACACACCCACCCTCCACAGAGACACAAACAAAAGAAACAACAAAATGAATTGTTTGGGGACAACCAAGGAATACAAATAAGAAAATTTTATTGTTTTTGCTCATAATTTTGTGTAATTAGGTTGAAGAGTTTACAGGTCTCCCTGTTCCCTCCTAGGTACCCTGAAGTCCTAGAGTGGCACTTGAGACTGTTCTGATTGGCCCTGGTTTTCTCCTGGAAATGTGTGATCATTTGATGATGATCTGCAGGTCCCAAGTTCTTCCCATTACAGACTTTCCGGAGTCTGTCCCAGGAATTATCTGTGTTATGTTGTCTATTCAGGTCATAGTACTGGGCAATATATACATGCAAGGCCCCACCTTAAAGAAAAATTAAAAAAAAAAAAAAAGACCGGCAAATTAGAGTTTAGCTTTCATGCAAAGAACACATTATACCAGTTCTAACATTTTAATAAATTTACCCCAAAATTATAGAAATAATGGTTCCATTATATTTTTTGTTTGACTTAAAAACAGTTAAGAATCGTTTTTGTAAATTACAAAATAATACATAAAGAAAGCCCTTTAGTTAGAGAGTTGACAAGATACTTTAAAAACAGGTCTCCAAAGCACGAATACAAGCCTTGCGTGTTAGTATTCGGAATGGACTGTTTTCCCCTTAGCATGTTAAAAGTTCTGAAAGGATCCTTAAGGCCTGGCTTTCATAAGCACCAACGGAGCAGCATTTAGTGACCAGGAAGGATGCTGCTGCCGCAAGTTAGGAATGTCCAACTGCAGCATTGATTTGTGTCTGTCTCTCTCTCTCTCTCTCTCTCCCTCGCTGGCCTTTTTCTCTTTAATGAGTACTAGAATGTTTCCACATCAGTTAACTGCCTTCATAAAGCACCAGAAGGTCACACCAGCCCCAGACAGATCCTTTTCTTTGTGCCTATAATATAATTGGCTGATTGTGCGGGTGATGCGCCCGCCCCCTCCCCCAGGCCGGTCCCAGCTCGGCTCAGCAGCCTGCCTCCGGGTTCCTGAGAAGCAGAGCAGCTCAGAGGCTGCAGAGCGAGCGAGCTCGGTGGCTGCGCCGCTTCCCAGCACAGGCAGTGCCACTGCGCAGGTTGCTCAGCGGAACAGCATCCATTTTAATCTGCGGGGAGCCCCTGCCTAACCAGGGCGTTCTCCCGCGCCTGTGGATGCTCGGCGCTTCCCCTGCGCAGCCTCGCCCAGCAGCCCCGCTTTAGGGTCTGCGCCCTAGGATGCTCTGAGATGGTACATCAGGAGAACTGCTCGTACCAGGTAAGGTTGGAAAAGCCTGATTTTTGAGGCCCTCGCCCCTATGGGAGAGGCCTTCCTCTTCTAGGGCAGCAGGTTGCCTCTTGCTGGATTTTCAGGGGATTTTGCCATCCTGGGCTCCGCTCCCGGCCTTCATCGCATACAGTATCTGAATTCTAATGAGGCTTTCTGGGGAGTAATGGGGCAGAAACACTGCTTCTTTGGCCTTTAAAGCGTTTGTGGAATACACGGAGGTGATGCGTGCTCAGCACACTGTAGGTCTGTGCAAATGAGAGGAACTGCTCTGAACTGTAATTGAATTTAAGGGGTTCATAGACGCAACCCTGAAAAATGTGATTATTGTTCATTGCATAAGAGGCGAATTACTTGGCATCCAGTTTTTAAGACTGTCTGTGAGAAAATTATGTACATCAAGAGTCCTAATTGATTATCTTAGGATTTTTCATAAACCAGTCAGCAGGCATTTGGCGTTTCAAGTTGCACTCACATGTCTTTATGAACCTGTTTTTACCAGCATGCTCTTTTAAATGGTTAATAGGTAAGAATGCCAGTGCCGGTGTGGATTAAAAACTTCACATAGAAAAAAAAAATTGAATAACACATGTTCATCTCTTAATGTGCCAATTTGCTCTCTGGAGCTAGGAATTAAACACTTCAGACCATTTCCAAAGCTCCCTTCTAGAATGTTTCATAACTCCACCCTACCGCTTGGGTTGTGGAGACAACACTGTAAACAGCAAGAGCCGTCTCAGAGAAATCGTTCTGTGCAGCGGCAGGCGTGACTGGGCCACATCCTGGGTGGCTGGCATTGGGGTATTGCTCACCTGATGGAGTTTCTCAGAGAGCAGCTCTATAACCCAACAATGCCTCTTCCTTGTGAGAGGCAGGCTACCTGAGACAGGTTACCTGAAACAGGTGTTTCTCCGAGGGTCAGATTTCACAGTGTGAATGTCTACAGGAAGAATAGTGCATTTCACGAGACTCGAGGCAGCTGTTGCTAGCTAAGAAAGGCATGCCTATAAAATGTTTGTATACTATTTTTATGCTTAATAATTGGAATTTTATAATCAGGGACCTGTTTTGTAGTATTTTCATTTATGGGACATTTAGTTACATGCGTAGATCCTTTAGTATCAAGATTTATGCTTCACAGGAATTTTTTCCAAGAGAAAGTCAGAGAGCTGAGAAAAGAGTCACATATTTAGGGTGGGGAATGCCAGGCATCCATGGAGAGTCTAGTGTGGAGATGGCTACATTCGGCTGCAGGAGATTAAATTATTGTCATGATTAAAATAGTTTTCCATCTCCCTTTTCAGAGAAGCTCCGTAATTTATGTTGAAGGGCAGGTTACAAGAGGATCATTCCCTGTATTTTCTCATTAGGCCGAACATGAAGTCATTGTTTTGGGAAGGTGAAAAATTGGTCAGTAGCAGCAATTTCATCGGGAGAGGGAGGAACCATGTTAGCCAAATGTTTCTTCCAAAGGAAGACAGATAGATAGGACTTGATAGGAACTCAATATTTAACAGTGGCACTGTGTGTTTGATAATCTGGAAGTCTCTATTGCTTATTTCCACAGTAAAATCACCTGTGTTATGTTGATAATGGTAGTTAATAGACTGTGTATCACCAATGGAGGTTGGTAGAAGAAGCATGTGTGTAGACTCTTTTTGAAGTGCTTTCCTTCAGAGCTAACTAACCAAAACAGGAATGTAAGCTTTGAAGCCAAGCCCCAATCCGACTTAGAAACCTTAGTTTTAGAACCCATCTGGCATCGCGTATGATCGGGTTTAGAAAAAGTGATTTCTCTACAGTCTTAGCTTGATGTGGTCCTAAGTAACTAGTGATATCAACAAACTAATTTTTTTCCAGAACCCCCCACCTTTTTTTTTTTTAACCTAGGGCCTATTTATTTGTTCTAAATGATAATGCAGAGTGGTTGTGGCATATTGCTTAGGTTAGTGGGTTTTTCATGTAGCCCTGGCTAACATGAGACTCACTATGCATACAAGGCTTTCTTTGAACTCGTAGAGATCATCCTACCTCTGCCTCCCCGGTGCTAGTGCTGGGGTTAGAGGCCTGTGCCACCACTCCCAGCAGGTTAGCATTTTTAATGAACCAACAGAAGTTCGTTGGAGGATTGATTACTTTTCTCCCTTCGGTGATGTCTCCTGAGATTTCTGGAGAACACTCTAATGGAGCGGCCCTGAGTGGGAGTTCAGACTGGATGTTACGTGCATGTTTTGTTGCATAGAGAGAGAGGTAGATTACTGCCCCTACCATGGGCAGATCCTCATATGGCAGCCGAGTCCTTTTAAATGCTTCTATGCTTCTGCATTTGCTCTGCCATCACCCACAGCTTGTTTCCAACACAGTATCCAGAATAAGCTATTAGAACCTAAGTCTGATCATGTGCCACATCTCCAAAGTTTTTGAAAGTTTAGCATCCCCCTTAGAAGAAGAACCCAGTTATTCACAGGGCCTGGACCTTTCACCAGTGTCTCCCAACCCCCACCTCCGTTTCCTCCTCGGGTCTAGCTCTGCTTGCCTTGCCTCTGTCAGCCTCTCTGGTCTACCTGGCACACACCCCTCCCCCATCACACCCTCTGTAGGGCCGTCTTATTTAGCGTTGGGTACATGGTTGTTCTAAAACGCTGTTCACCCTTTTTGTGAGATTCACCATGCACTGAGCAATAGGGTAGTAGGCAGCCTTCCCCGACGACACCTTGCTCTCTTTCCTCAGGCCTTTTCTGGAGACATCTTTGGATGTCTTCTCTAGACTTAACTCCACAAACATCAAGTTTTCCCACTTATGTTCCAACATTTGCTTACAGTTCCCAAATTTGTTTTTATAGTGAGCATTTACCACCATTGATCAGCACAGATTTTACTTAACTGTTGGTGGTCTGTTTCCACTGCTGTATGACAATGGGTTTTCTAGGTTCTCAAGTACCGTGGGCGGATGTGTCTGACCAAGTGGAAAAGGCTTTGAACACACTCTGCTCCTTCCCTCCATGGACTTGACTGTTATTCTGAGAGGGAAGCCGGTTCCCCTCTTTCCACCGCCGTATGTTAATCGACTTTCTCATCTCTGAAATGGGGTTTTTGCCTGTTGGCACCACATGAGAGTTGCCTGGTCTTCTGCCAGAGATCACCCTTCCGCACAAACAAGTCAGCCATCATTAATTCAGAGCCACCTCGTCCCTGCAACTGTTTCTTCTGTAATTTTGGAACCTCATCCAGCTGTGTGTCACTTCGGTCTCAACTGTTTGAGGCTGATAGAAGTACAATCAATTCTGCTCTGTTGATGACTGTGTTGCCCAAGAGTTTGTGTGTCTCTGCCAAAGCCAAGTATCTGGCTATTCTGTGCTCCAGGCAACGGAAACCAAGGGGGAGTGGGCAGAGGAATTCTGCTGCAGAATTTTTCATGATAGTTTCAGGTCACCCTGCTTTTATGCTGCCCCTCTCGGGGTTCACAGGAACCTCCAGCTCGCTGAGGCATGTGTTGTCTCTTCTATCTTCACCCTGTTAGAAGAAAGAGCTGTCGACCTCCATTTTTCCAGTCTTGGGAGGAAGCCAATCTCTTCATGAAAGAATCTTGCCCACAGCTTCAGGCCTGGAAGCCTTCAGAAGGCCGAATTCTTCTAAATGGTTTTTGATAGACAGCTTAGAAATATGCTGAACTTGTAAGCACAAGTTTAGGTCAAGGGGTCCACTGAGCGTAAAAACTCCCAAATATTTTTTTTTTTTTTCCCCTCCGTTTTTTTTTTTTTTTTTTTTTTGGTGGGGGGTGGGGTGGGGGTAAGTACACAATTCGAAAACAATGACGGGCTTTCATCCCTCCCTTGCTGTCCCTTAAATGACCGGCTCTGATCCAGATCACACCCTTGAATTCCAAGCCACTGTGGGAATAGAGAAGAGATAAAATGGCCTGTGGCTGACTCTCTTCTCCCCGCTCCCCAGCAGCACAAAGTCCCTTCTTCCAATGTGATCAGGGATCTTTAATGCTTCTCCCGTCCCTTAGGATAGATTCCAGACCCCTTGGCGTGGCGTTCAAGGCCTGGCCGAGGTCCAGACCATGGACCAAGTCCTCCTCCCTCCCTCCAGATCTGATGTTGTCCCCCCACTTTCTCCCTGCTGCTGCGCTGCCTCCCGCCGGGATGCCTCCCACCCACGCACCACCTGCCCGCACCTTTTGCCAGCTACTTTCAAGGCGCACATGCCACCTCCTCCCGCAGGAAACTGCCTCCTCACCGTCAAAATGTCTCCCGGCACTCTTCCTTCTATTAGCACCTCTTTACCTCTCCATCAGAGAAAACCTCCTGAAGACAAGACCCTTGGACCCCTTTTTAGAAGGCTCTGCCTTACACATAGACTTTGTGGCTGTTAAATGCCTGGTGGACTGAACTGTATTTGCTGCTGTTGGTATTGTTCTGAGCCCCACGAATTGGAGAGCTATCCAGATCTCCACCTTGCAGCAGGGAACCAGCAAAGCTGACCCCAGCACTAGTTGGAGGAGCTGCTAGGTAGACATCCTGGATGTCCGAACAAGACACAGGGCAACACACAACCAATGATGGAAGGCGATGCACGCACATCCCAGCCCACCCAGGGATAATGCATGAAGTATCTCCATCCCTGCTGATTTTACCCCGAGATTTCGCCAAGATGAAACTCTGCACTCTGCCCTCAGGCGCTTCTGCACTTTTTCTATGAACTTCATTCTTTCAAAACCTATGCAAATAAATAAAAATAATCACACACCAAAATTAACCAGACCCAAAGTCCTGCACAACTTAATGAACTTCTATACATTTAGAATTTGACATTCAAAACAGAAACAGTGAAGGTTCACACTAAATTTTACACTTTCAGTATTGAGTATATTTTATGCACATATATATCCACCACCCAAACAAACAAACAAAAAAATCCATGACAGTTAGAACTAGAAAAACAATTAGCTCTGTATTCTCTTTCATAACTCATGTCCATCACCTGCATCCAGTCCTTTCTCATCCCTCACTATGTTTAGCTTTCCTAGCTCACCTCAAGGATTTTGCCAAGACACACCTCATGGCCTTTCTCCAGGCACTTCCACACTTATTCAAAAACACCCTTCTTCCCCTTCCCCCTCCTTTTTCCTTAGTCCCTCTCTCTTCCTGCATCTCTGCTCAGGACTAAACCCAGGGCCTCCTGAATGTCAGGCAAGGGCCTGGCTGCTGGGCTGTATCATCTATCTCCAGTCTTTTTTTAGTTTTGACTTTGAAAGACTACAGTCCAGTTGGTGTCTTAGCCTCCCAAGAAGCTGAAATTACAGGCTTGCCCTACCAAGCCCAGCTGCTGATTTTGTTAACATATTAAATTTTCTGAAATTTTTGTATTTATTTATTTTCTTGTGGGAGCTAGGTGGGCAACACAGTGCACAATTTGTGGGAGTTGGTTCTCTCCACCACCTTTGAGTTCCAGGTATTGAACTCAGGTTGTCAGCCTTGACAGCAAGCACGTTTCCCTACTGAGCATTCTCATCCAGCCCCTGACTGCATCCCTTTACACAGTACAGAGGGGTAATTTCATGGCCTCATGGAACACTTAGTTTTCTGGAGCAAAATGCTGTGGAAGTGTCATGCCCAGCTTACAATACCAAAAGATACCCTATCTTGTTCTCAAATGCTAAAACCAGGGAGTCTATCGGTTTAAGTAGTTCATCAAGATGCCCTCAAATTCTCAGTAGAGAAAGCAGTAAACAGTCCTGAATGCCCAGATTCTGGCGGATCATGTAATGGTTAACAGAAGCAAAGAAATCCATCTATCCCTGTTGACACCAGCTCCTTCCCCTCTTCCTTCCTGAGAATGAGAGAACAGGATGTCGAACTGGAGTTCACCCAAGAGTGCCAGGATAAGCCTGGGTCCATCTGCACAGCAGAAGAAAACAACACTTGGGGTTGAAAAGAGAACTCTGGGCCATTGTAATCCACTATTTTGATACAGACTTTTAAATACAAGTTCAATGAAGTGATTTTCTCCATTAGTCTATAGATTTTTCATTAGCTGGGAAGTTTTTGTCTTCACAGTAGACAATGCTGGGGTGTTTTATCTTCATAGTTGGCCTGGTTAGAGAAGAGTTGGGATCTGTTTGTTGAGATGGTTTTCTTTCTAAGCATATGATAACAGTAACAATTAAGAAAGTAATTATGACCGGGCAGTGGTGGCACACGCCTTTAATCCCAGCGCTCGGGAGGCAGAGCCAGGCGGATCTCTGTGAGTTTGAGGCCAGCCTGGTCTACAGAGCAAGATCCAGGACAGGCACTAAAAACTACACAGAAAAAACCTGTCTCGAAAAACAAACAACAACAACAAAAAGTAATTCTGGGTATAAATGGCTCTATGTTGGTTTTTAGCCGAGATGCCTGAAAAAAAATCTGATTCTGTGCTTTCTCACCAAAAGATGGGCGAGTGACAAGTAGGTTACAAACGATCATCAGCTGGGCCTCACCGTGAACTTCATCTGACGTAGACACACGTAGCACAACACTTTCTTGTGGGGGCTTGATCTTCATGAGTCAGACTTAGTGATTTAAAAAAGTAAATATTTAAAGCTCATTTTAATCCCAAGATCTACTATTTTCTCTTGGAAGGGATGGCGATGATGGGGGAGGGGAAGAAAGGGGGCATCTTTACGGTGCAGACCACTGCACCATAGCTTTTTGGAGAGTAGAAACCCCACATACATATGTATGTATGTGTGTGTGTGTATGTATGTGTGTATATATATATATATGTATTTGTATATGTATATAAAGAGAGAGACACAGATATAGATATCTATGGATGTACATATAAATATATAATCTTGGGTGAGCAATTACAGCTTTACAAACAGAGGGAAACATTAATAGAGCTGTATACCACCTGAACCATTTTCCATTATATATTTATATTCTCTATACCAGGGGGAAATTTGAAACTTTGATGTACACTGTATGGAAGCATCAGAAACTACTAAGCCTCCTGAAATAGAAAGTAATTTGACAAAACTGCTTGCGTTCAAAAGAAAGCAGCCCATCAGGGCAGCCTAGTGGTAATCAGTATAGGAGAGCCATTATGGGGTGGGACGCAGAGAGAGACATAATGGGGACATTAGTGGTCCCACCTGGTGGCTGGGCCGTAGGCTGTCAGAATGAGTGCAGAGGTGTTTCTGGTACTCAGGGTTTTAGCCTGGCAGGAAGATTTACAGACGTGGTCCTCGCTCTTTGGATGTGGAAACGCCTTTGACGCTGGCAGCTTCCGGTACTGCCTCCCCTTCCCCACCCCTCCCAATATCATTTTAATGTTTTTAACCTACTTTTTTTTTTAAGTACTCCAAATTTCCATGGGTTTTCTAGCCATAAGAATATCTTCGTTGAAAAGCAAACCAAATTCAGATGAGCTTTACATTTAAAAAAAAATGGTTTGGAAGGAGATTGTAATGTTGAAGGTAGAATGGGGATGTTAAAAGATGGGGTTGGATGGTGAAGGGTTAAAGATGATTAGATGGAGTTTCCACCTTTGAGTAGGAGAGGCTTTTGACAGTCCATAAGTGATTTCCCAGTAATGTACTCAGGGTTCTCAGAGTCAATAATTTCCACCAATGGCTGATAATGATTATTTAAAAGCATTAGATCACATGAGAAACACGCCTTGCTGTTCAGAGCATGGCTTGGCGTCCTTGGATTTCAGGGCAAGGAAAGGAGCTTTCAGCCTCAGCTTCTGAGAGGCTGTGAGCACATTTTCTAAGACAGAGCATTTGTGTCTGGGCCTGGCTTCTTCCTAGATGGTGCACTTTAGACCATTCTCTGAAGAAAGGACATGCCATGTTGGCCTTAGCTTACATATTGACTGCAAAGCCTCCCGCCATATACTCAGCTCCTATCTGCCAAGGCGGAGGCTGGTTTTGTTTCATCCAGTCCTGTGTTCATTAGGACCGCTTTTTGCAAGTGAAATTTATTACAATGTTGATCTCAGGCAACAAAAATCAGAGTCTTGCCAGCCTGTTTGGAAATGCAGTCCAAAACAGAAGAAAGACAGCTAATAACGACTTGTTTTCCCTAAATTCGCCAGCACTGCTTCAGAAATGGAAGGTGCATTTAGAAATCACAGGGGCCTGGCAGTGGTGGTGCCTGCCTTTAATCCCAGCACTCGGGAGGCAGAGCCAGGCAGATCTCTGTGAGTTCAAGGCCAGCCTGGGCTGCAGAGCGAGATCCAGGACAGGCACCAAAACTACACGAGAAACCCATAGGCACGTGGCCTTCCTCCCTCAGCCAGCCAGACTCACATGGATCCCACCGACGATGTGGGTTGAAAAACACTGTTATCTGCGGCTGCTTCTCACTCTTCACATGCGCACCAGCTCTTCACTGACCACTTAGCATGTGCAAGGCGATGTCTCAGACACTGTGAAGCGAATAGAATGAGTGCGCACCAGTCTCTGTTCCATAGAAAAAATCAGCTAAAACAGGAATAGCTGTCAGGAAGAAGCCACAGTGGCTCTGAGAGCTCCATGGTAAAGCGGGGAAGCAAATCCACCAGACTGTGTGCTGGGTCACGAGAGCAACAGCTCTCCTTTCATTTCCTGAGGCACCAGCAGCAGGAGGTGTGTGGCAGAGCGTGCTGGGTGTTCCAGATGTATGATTTAGAAAACAACTCAGCATACGACATCGTTACTGGGGAGTGCTGCTGGTTTTCTCTTCAGTGCATCCTAATTTTTAAAAAATACGCTTTTACCACGCTTGTGTATTGCTTACGGGGGGCAACCAGTAGGGGGCTGTAGCACACCCATTTACAATGTGGGCCACCAAGGCAGAGAGGACCTAGGCTCAAATTCCTGCCTGCCTACTGCTTAGCTACCATGCCTTGACGGAGGTCTGTAACATCTCTGTGCGCCCCTCCCCCCTCAGCTATAAAATGCAGCTGACAATAATACATACTCCACAGCGTTAATAAAATGATTAAAGATGTAGGAAGCACATATAAGGCCCTTGGCCCCAGTCAGTGACAACTATTGTTGTTATGTGCCTGCATGCCATGTCAGAAGCTGTGTGCTTCCCCTCCTCTGTCTAGATTTAGGAGACAGAGGATCGTTCCAAGTAGAGCATCACTTTAACCCCAAGGCCTTGACCTTTGTGACTGCTCTGCTTTGTGACCACCAGCCCTAGCCAGCACTCCGTGGCCACCATTGTCACGTAATCTGGACAAACACTACAGGACACTTCCAGCATGCAAATAGGGGAACTCCCATCTGGAATGAGGGTCCCTGGGTTTGGACCAGCGTTAAGACAGGGAGATCTCAGCAAAGGAGGCAGCCCTTGCCAGTGTGTCCCCCAAAATGAAACTTGTCACTGTGATACCTGACAAAAGGGCTATTCATCCTCTTGGGAGGGGCGAGGACTGCCTGGGAGGAGGATGAAATAAAAGGATTTAGATTTGGATCTGGGCAGCAAGAGGAAAATATTTGCTTGATAGAAACAGGGCTACCGTAAGCCACACTGAGACGTGTTTACAGCACAAGTCCAACACAAGTTGAATTTTAAAATACTGATGGAGAGAACTAGGTAAACAACTAAAGGTGAGCCTGTCAGAAGACGTTGAGATGCCAAATAAGGTTGCGTTGAATGGCATTTTGCTTCAGAACTCTTCTTAACAATGTTGCAGCTGCTCAGGAATGTGTGTTGGAGAATTGACTGACTCGTACATTTGCAGTTTTCTGTGTGAGCGTGTCAGAAGGTAAGGCCTGCTGCTAAGTGGAGGCTTGGCCTTTGAGTTCCTCCGTGGCTGGTTTTTCCTGCAAACGATTGTTTTGAAGTAATGGCATATTTCTGTAGTTTATGGAAGTATTAATTTGGTGTGCATGTGTGTGCTCGAGCGTGTGCCTGTGAACTTCTGTTTGTCTGTTCCTTTGAGCCAAACATCCTCCAGCTGTGGCCCTTTCCCTGGCCGCGTGTGAAGCCCATAAACAAAACCAGAAGCCATGGGAAAAGGGTAAAGAGCGCAATAGAAAAGAAAGCCGTGCTTCTGTGGAAAAGCCCGCCACTGGCTGAATCTTAAAGAAACCTTGATGGATCCCTTTCTCTCTATATTAATAGAACAAAGCCGCGCTCCTGGGGCAAAGGAGGGTTTCTCTGGATTGGAATCAGCTTCAGTCTTGGGCTAGTGCTCATTCCAGATGATGAAACTTTTACATCTCATTTTAAGAAATGGTTTGGAAAAAAAAAAAAATGAAATGAAGTGGTTCCCGGTGGTTATGGGAAAAAGAAAAATGGTGAACATCTGTCAGACAGGTCACTTTAAAGGATAGTTTTCATTCTCTGTGAAGCACTCGACTCGGCTCACAGCGAGACCTCTCGGGCTGCAAGTTTTTGCATCTATTTTTATCCTGCAGTCTTCCAGCTTCAGGGTAGGCTCCTTGCCTCACCAAGCTCCAGTTCACACTGGGCCCTGAACTGGAGTTGGGTCAGCTGGCGGAAGCTCAGTGTGTCTCTCTTTTCCCTTTTTGGGAGCAGGAAAGGTGCTGTGGAGAAGAATCTGGGCCAAATCATTCAGGGAAGGTGACAGCAGATGGTGGGAAGGCTGGACTCTCTCAACAAGCCGATTGTCAGGGACGGAGTGAGCCTTACAGCAGGCAGCTGCCCAGTGCCCTGGAGAAAGAAGCCAGGCAGGCCGGGCTGGCGGGCGGGCGGGGCACTGTCTGAGGCAGAAGGGGGCAAGGACACTACATCCAGGCACAGGCAGGCGCTTAGCTGGCTCTCCACGCCAGCATGAGTGGTAACCAAGGTACTGGGCAGTTGGCACTTCAGCCTGTCAGGATTCATGGGAGATTATTTAAGTGAAATTCTAAAGAGTTAAAGGATGAATTTGGACAGTGATGGAATGGATGACATCATCAGTCAAGAATCCCCATTGGATTTGGAGGGGAATTATAAAAAGGTAAGGGGGGAGCTCTTTTGTTTATAAACAATTCGACCATTTTTCTGAGTGGGAGGAAGGTTGCCAAATTCCACACACGGTGGTCACTGCCGTTACAGAGTGAAGAAAAACTAAATGCACAGACTTAACCACAGTAAGCTCTGAGAGTTCCAGATTTTCCCAGCTTATAGTCTTGAAAATAACAACAGCTAAAGCATACATGTTATTGTCCTAAAGTTGAGAGAAATTCTACTGTTGCTTCATTGCTAAGCAGCATTTTATGCAAAGAGGTTTTTTTTTTTTAATTACTGACATTTTAACAGTTTACTAGAAATAATTACTTGGTAGGGCTAACTGATCTTCTACATCTGTTGTTTTTAACAATGAAAAATAAAAAGTTTTACAGAGATGTTTGGGATCTTAAAAAAGTCGATACAATGTGAATTTTCTACTTGCCTTTCCTTTTGAAAGTCAGTAAATATATTTTGGGAATGTTTTATGTGATAATTGTCTAGTAATAACAGGCCCAAGTAAAAATAGCTTTAGTTATATGGGTGAGGTCATGAAATCAAACTACAAATATATACTTGTCTGTCCACAGAAGCCTAAACACACACTGTCTTTCTTACGTTACTATTTGACAAAAGTCAAGTGTAGTTCATGGCTGGAGAACATGCACATAGGAGCCCCCATTGTAGACCTGGAAACAAAGATTTCTTTTCCTTCAGAAGTAAATATCAATGAGTATAGTCTGGCAGGACAGTAAAACTTGGTGATTGTTTTTTTTAAATCGATTAAAGATGTCATTGGTGTTCTCCCCCGAGTGAGAATTAGGGAGAAGGTTCTAGCGTGTTCATTCCTCAAGTCTGACAACTCTGACATCTGCTGCATCTTAAACCTAAGACTGGGTGTGAATAAGGAGGCTCTCTCAAGTACTTTTACTTGTTATTTCATAACCATTCATATTCTTTTTCCAGTGGGTAAAGCTTACAGATGCAGGAGGCCTCAATGACCAGGCCATGCTACCCTGTGTATTTGCCATGCCCTAATGATCCTCCACCAAGGGACTAAGGGCTCAAGTGTGGTGATTTGGTGTCCTGAAACCCCAGCTGTCCACCCTTCCCCCCACACTTGGCGGAAGCCGGTATACAAAAGACACTTGGGACACTCTGCCGTCAGTCGGTCAGATCACTTATCCAACTCTGCAGAGCAAGGGTGTAGGTCTCTTGTGACCTGTTTTCAGTGCCAAAGAACTGGTCACAGTTTTCTTTGTCAACTCTTTTTCTTCAGATATTAAAAAAAAAAAGTCAAGATCAGTTCACACGAAGGAAAAATGAAAGGCATACGTTGCTAATTCGTTAACAATAAAATCATGAGCACTGTGCTTGTATCCTACCCAGGGACAGGGAGGCAACCAGATGCCCAGAATAAGTGAGCTGTGTTACACTGGCAACCTGAGACAGGGCTGGCCCAGGCTGCAAACATGTAGGGCTCAAAGGAGCTTTGAGGCACCACCTTCAGCAAAACAGTGTCGCCCACCGGGAAGCATGGGCAGTGGAAGGCCACATGTGATTTGGGGAGA
Source organism: Peromyscus attwateri (assembly GCA_902168425.1). Lineage (NCBI taxonomy): Eukaryota > Metazoa > Chordata > Mammalia > Rodentia > Cricetidae > Peromyscus > Peromyscus attwateri. The sequence continues at coordinate 12,368 of CABHPP010119817.1, read as the reverse complement.
CATAGTACCTAACAGGTTAGTGCAAAACAAACAACCTATTAGGTGAAACTTCTAGACATGCGGGGCGCACAGTGTTCGGGACCCTAAACATGGGTTGGCCCCCCCACCACATCAGCGTCATAGTTCCGCCAAGCGCCTTCACCTGTGTGCGGTACCTCTACCTGTGGTCTCTGTGAAGGCCTCATTATGCTTAGAGAAAAAAAAATGTAATTTCATTAAGAGCTTCTAGTGAAATAAAGCAATATAGGCTTTTTTCTTCCAAGTGCAAAGATGAGAAAAAAACAGTTCTTATAAAAAAAATCACTTTACCTAATTAGAATCTTCCTTTTCAAAGCTTTTTTTTTTCTCTTCAATGTTTTTGGTCTTTGGCTGACTAAGGAAAAAAATAAATTAAATACCCATAAAAAAAAGTACCCTTACAGGTATTTTGACCTCGCATCTATCAGTTAAATGTATTGGAGACTGTGCCTCAAATATACATTTATTTTATTATAAATATTATACTAATTTACCATTGTAAATCTAAACGTCTAAAACATACACAAATAGCTGAGAGAATAAAATGCTTACAAATAAAAATAGGAGTCCTAATGAGACCTTCCTTCCTTTTCTGTGAACTCTCCCCTCATTGAGGCCCATTATCAAAAACAGTTGGAAAATCAGTGTTTGCTGCCCAGGTGCCATACAATTCCCTGGATGGGTCACATTAATAAATACCACACGTGTATAAGGGATTGTTTTACAGGGCTGTTTTAAAGTCAGACAAACAGCCTGCGGGAGGGGGGAAAGGTCACTTTCCAATGACTAAAATTAGATTCACCAAGGCAGAGGGAGGAAAAGATCATGCATCTGTCCCTTTTCCTTGGGGAAGGCCCTGCCTGGAGGAAAGATGTTTTATTAAGAACCCGCTTTATCCACTAATGATAGTAAAAAGCTAACCAAACAGAGAACAGACCCTGCACTTGGGAGGAAACGGAGACCTTAGCCGTGTGGAGGATGTGCACTTAGCCTGGCTCTTCCTGCTCGACTGTGGCCACTTCTGAGTCACTGCTCAAGCATCCCACAGAGGCCGGAGCGATGGCCGAGCCGTGTGCAGCACGTGCTGCTCTCCTAGCACCCACGTGGAAGCTCACAACCACCTGTAACGCCAGTTCTGAGGGATCTGACCCTCTCTTCTGGCCTCCTCAGACACCAGGCACACATGTGGTACACATACATATGTGTAGGCGAACACGCATATTCTGAAAAATAAATAAATAAATCTGAAGAAAAGGAAGAAGGAAGAAAGAAGAAGGAGGAAGAAGAGGAAAGAGGAGGAGGAGGAGGAGGAGGAGGAGGAGGAGGAGGAGGAGGAAGAAGAAGAAGAAGAAGAAGAAGAAGAAGAAGAAGAAGAAGAAGAAGAAGAAGAAGAAGAAGAAGAAGAAGCAGCAGCAGCAGCAGCAGACAGCTTGTGTCGGCACCAGGCAGCCTTCAGCATATGGTCACCGACCTCACTTGCTCCTCCATCATCTGCCAACAGCCTTGTTCATCGCTTCTTGTTCCTCGCTTCTTGTTCATCACTTCTACACTGCTGCAAGGTCTCGGAAGGGAGGCTGAGTCTTCCCTCCAGGAGCAGCTTAGGATCCAGGGGGGCAGGCACAGAAAAGCGTGCTACATGAACTGGTGCTGCCTGCAAGAACGTCCACAGCCAACATGGACCTCCAGAACTTTCTCCCAAGGCTGTGCCAAGGTAGAGGATATCTAAATGAACATCAGCGGACAGAGGAAAGGAAGGCATGGGTAATGGTTTAAGTACACAGCCCAGGACTGGCTCCGGCTCTGTCCCTGAGGAAGCCCGGAGAAGCTGCATTTTGCTGTCTGTTCCCAGGCCACTGTGCACACAGTAAGGGAACCAGTGCCGTCCCAGGACCTGGCAGGCTCAGCTTTGTCCTACAGAGGTGTTGTCCCTGGTGGCTTACATCTAATTACAGTGGAGGATTAGGGAGGACCCTGTGAAAAAAAAAATTAAAAGGCTGGAAGGGAAAATATTTAAAGTGAAGCCGCAGCTGCGCCTCATGTTTTTTTTAAAAGGTGAATGGAAATGGCTGCCTGAGATAAACTGCGATAAACAGGAACCCAGAATGCCAGCTGCCATTCCTGACAAGCTCTGCCCTCCCCACACAATTACTGAGGGAAAGCAGCCGCCGACCTCCATTAACTCTCCCGGCTCCCGGCTCAGAGGCATGAATATGCTTGAAGAACCACGTTAGTCACCCAAGCCTGGGCCCTGCCTCCCCCTCAGCCACCTGGGGGAAATCTCCTCCAGCTTAGGGGCCAGGGTCTCTTTTTCTTCAGAACGAGGAATCAAATGTTCTTAGTATGAAGCCCTCAGCCCATGGTTCAGGGTCACCCAGTGGCCCCACCTCAGTCAGCCATCATGGTCAGGAAATGGGCTGTTTCTAGAATGTTCATTGAAACACTGAGAAACTCATATGTACCCCTTTCTTGTCATGGCCTCCTTCCTTCTCCTCTGCTTCTCTTTTCAGGAATTATTTTAGGACTCTAGCTCTTTGCTTTTGGAAGTCAACATAGTATTTTATTAAAACTGAAATATAAAGCTGGGCAGTGGTGGTGCACACCTTTAATCCCAGCACTCAGGAGGCGGCAGAGGCAGGTGGATCCCTGGGAGTTCCAGGCCAGCCTGGTCTACAAATCAAGTTCCAGGACAGCCAGGTCTGTTACACAGAGAAGCTCTGTCTCAAAACAACAACAACAACAATAACAACAAAAGGTATTGCATGCCTTTAATATCCGCACTTGGGAGGCAGAGGCAGGCAGATCTCAGTGAGTTCAAGTTTTAGTCCAGCCTGGTCCACATAGCAAGTTCCAGGCCAGCCAAGGCTACATAGTGATGTCTCAAAATAAATCACTTTTTAAATGGTTTTAGTATATTCACAAGCTTGTGCAAACTACTATTTAGGTCAAGAACGTTCTATTTCCCTCAAAAGAAACCTGGGACCATTAACAGTCATCCCACACCCTTTGTCCAGTTCGCCTTTGACAGCCACTTTTCTGTCTTGATGGGCTAACTTGTTCCACATAGTTCCAGCACTTTAATATATATAACCTTTATATATATATATATTACCTTTTATATATATAATATATATATAATTATATATATTACCTTTCTACACTCCTCATCTTGCCCACTCTTCCATTATGCCCAACACAGATACCATTAATAAACTATCAGCTACCATTTTCTCTCTGCATCAGACAACATGTCGAGCACTTCCTGTATTTCTTTTAATTGTCCAAACAACCTGAGAAATAGATATTATCTCTTTAGAAAAACAAGACAAAACAAACCTGATGCTCAAAGAGTTTCCGTAACCTCAAGTAGTGTCAGTCTGCACCCTGGATCCTGTGGCCCAGCCTCTGCTCTACCCTCTTCTCAGGTCATCCACCTGTCCCCACTCTCCCAGACCCTAAGTCCGTCCTGCCCATGGGTTCAAGGCACCAGTTCCCTGGCAGTTGACCAGGGCCGTTTCATAACTAGGCAGTGTCTTGGACTGTTGTGTTCCTGGCAGTGATACTGAATGACTGTGATGGGGCTTCCAGGCTTCTGAAATGGCACCTGTTAAAAATAGAGTTGCCAGATAACACTGTCCTGTGCAGAAGTCATCTGGGCACGCAGTTGTTTGAGAACTAGAAATGAGTGCAGGCTGTTCCCAACAGCATCTGTTTGGGATATGCTGCTCGGAGGGTGGGAAGCCAACTGTATACTCTGTTAGGTATACAGTTATTCTGTTAAGTGTTTGCTTGAACACTTCTAGCAGTCAGGTTTGACGGTTATACTTTTCCCCCCATCACCAAAGTTCCCATTCTAAGTAACTACTGAACTTACAATTGTAGCACAAATCCTATGTGGTCTTAACAATAAAAACCCGGAGTCAGATAGCAGGGCGAAAGCTGAAAGATCAGAGAATCAGAGCAGCCAGCCACTAGAGTTTTTAACCTCTACTGAATCCTCAGCCTGAAAATACAAACAACGACAGGTCTTTGTTAAACACCTTTGCTCTAGTCCGCAACAGTCAGACTGGTTCCGTGTCAGGGCCCTTGTGTAGCAGTGCTTGTTCCCTCAGAGCATGGGAAGGCGGACAGTCAGCAACATTGTTCAAAACCACCTTCACGGTCACACTAATGTAAACACCTCATCCTATAAACTAATAGCCCAGCACTTTTGATGTCAGCCATTCTTAGGTAAAACAGATGAACTTGCCCCCGTGGTGCCCTTCCTGGATAATAGGTATTCAAGGCCAGCTTTCCCAAGTAGTGGTCCTGAAATTTCAAAGGCAATCCAGGAAACCTGCAGCTGACATTTCTTCCTGACCTTTTCGTAGAATGTTTAGTGTAAGTGAGATGGAAAATGTCAGAAATACTAAATGAAAAGGAAAGTGTCCAGGCTTAATATCCATTCAGCCACACGGTGGAAAGATTCAATGCCATTTAGCGACTATATCCACTCATAATTTAAAAGCACTTCCCAGGGAATAAAATAAAGTGCAAGAATTTGAAATAACCTGCATTATACAAGTATTTATGCACTTTGGCATTCAAAGATATTCCATTTCTTTTCTCATAGAATGCTATTTTCCTATTCTGAGCTTGTTACAAATCCATGGTTTATCTCAGCAAGAAAATAATTAAAAAGTATCGGCCGTATACCCAAGTTTTCTTGCTTACTGTTTAATTTCAAAGAAAGTCACTGAAATTTGCCACTGAACAAATACATCTTGTACTTTTGCTTCCTGATCTTTCAAAGCCTCAGCCTCGCCCACCCTGGAGAGCCGCCTACAGTTATTACAATCCAGCTGTCTTCCAGGCAGAGGAGAGAAACAAGTGACCGCCATTTCCTAAAGGAAGAGTGCTTTTCCACAGGGAGCGTCAGATTCCCAGTTGGGTTCCCTGGTGGATGCTGCTAATGGTGATGAACTAGGTATCACAAGGTGATAGATTGCACGGAGGCAAGAAGATCATTAATTGCTTCAAACAAGCATCCTCACAGGGTCTTGGGGGAGGCCAGACTGCTATAGATCACGTGGTCCTGGCTGCAGAGGCTGGACATGCTACATGGAACAGATGTGGGCATGGGGGAAGGGGAATTAGCGCTGTGCATCTGAACATCAGAGCAGCAGCATCTGGAAGCTCGTAGGCCTGCCCCCTCTCAGCGCCAGCCCAGGCCTGAAGCCGAAGCGTAGCCTGTGCTTTCACAAGCCCTCTGGGTGACTGCCATGCACATTCGGGTTAGGGAACTACTGACTCAAAGAAATGTGTCACCCACAGAGAGCATTTGTGTGTGCGCGTGTGTGTGTGTGTGTGTGTGTGTGTGTGTGTGTGTGTGTGTGCGCGTGTACGTGCACATGCATAGTCTCCACTCGGCATACTGATGTCTCAGCAGCTCCTGGAACCCTGACTCCCATTGGGCGAAGGAGACCAGTGGCTCCTGAAATGATACAGCCCATATTACTGAGGAGGTTCTTCCTCTGTGGACACCATTGCCCTTGTTAGCCTTGTCAAAAGTCTAGTTATCTCTTCCTATCTATGTGGCATTGCTTCCAACCCCCCCCCCCCCCCCCCCCCCCCCCACTCACACACAGATAGCAAATTCAAGTTCAAGTCTCCAACATAAAGTAATGCAGAGTTCTCATACACTCTATTTGTCGTACTTGGTACAGTACAGACAGATGCCTCGTATATAGTCATTGTGTTGTTCCGGGAATAGCAAGAATGAAATGTGTGTACATGCGTAGTCCAGACAGATTTCCAGCTCACGCACTTTCAACCCTCGGTTGTTGAATCTCAGACATGGAATTTGTCGATAGGGAAACCCACTACGTTTACTTCATTGCTTTTGCAAACAATTCTTTCAGTTTGTAGCAGCACAGAAGATGGAGAAAGGGGCAGTCAAGGCTCATGAGCAGTCAGTACTCTTACAATGGAGCCGTTCTCTAGCACCAACAACGCCATCCCACAGCATTTCTGTGCAGTTTCTGTCAGTTAGGTCCTGGGAGTTTTTAGGCATATACATATATATAAAAATCTTCGGGGGAGATTAAAGTCCTGTTAGTCTGGCAAGCCTTTCTGGCTGGCTATGGTTACATCACGTACATGAGTTAGGAGGAGGAAGCCCTTGCTGTTGTCTTGAACACCAGTGACTTTTTAATTAGGTTTGGAGTGTTGTTGCCCAGGGAGTGTTCCTTATGCCTCACAGATGTGTTTCCACACAAACACTAAGTGCCAGTGCAGTATATTTTAGAAACGTAAGACATACCTAATCCCTCCTTGGAAATGTCTGTGCAGAGTATCATGTTACATGACAAGTACCCCTGGCTTCAGAGACACCTAGATGCCACCAGCGACGTAGCATGAGCCAGACGTGAGCAGGAGGAGCCTAGGAGAGAATGTGGGAATGATATAGTTGTATTAATATAAGGGAAGGGTTCACGCTGTGTCCTGAAAACAGCATGGAAAGGACCTGGAGACAGCTGGTTTTCAAATAGACAACGTCTACACAAGCAGAACATTCTAATTATTTCCTTTAGGAAATGCTCTTCCTACCACATTTGGGGAATTGCAGTAGATCTATTTCACACTGGAAAATGCCCTGTAGGATCCCTGTAGCTTGCACAACACCCTTGAAGGCCACTGTAAGCCTTACCTGCCCAGGCACAGTGTGTGGCAGTTAGGAATGCAGCCATGGCTGAGGACAGAACTGCCTGAGGCTGATTAAGGGTTACCATCTAGGGCTGGGTGGTGGTGGCACATACCTTTAATCCCAGCACTCAGGAGGCAGAGGCAGGCGGATCTTTGTGAGTTTGAGGCCAGCCTGGGCTACAGGAAAGGCACCAAGCTACACAGAGAAACCCTGTCTCAAAAAACAAACAAAAAGAAAAAAAAAAAGGGTTACCATCTAAGACCAGTTTCACTTCCATCTTGGTTTTGAACAGCTTTTCTATCTTGTGGCCATGAGCCACTATTCCTCAGTTGCTCTTTGGCCGTTTGCTAACAATATCAACTTTAGACATTTAAGTTTTGTTTTATGAGGGTCTTTCCCAAGGCTTTTGAGTAGTGTTCTTGGCCCTGCTGGCTGTAGTGCATCCAGACAGTGTTGTTTTGTGTTAGTTTCTCCCTTTCTCTGCCGGCTTCAAGCTGGGGCATCTCTGGTCTCTGGGAGGTGTGAGATCCAAATACCCTCAGGATAGAATTCCTCAAACAATAGAAGATTCTGGCTTTGCTAGTAATCAATTGATACACTTGGAATCAGATGTTGTAAAAAGAGGGCTGAACTGAGTTGATGAGGAGAGTGTCTGCGAAGGTGTTTTTAAATATCTCTGTTTATAGTTGGCCTGTGGTAAAACCACTGCAGCGCAATGTTTTGTGCTTTTCTGGGAAGGCATCACATCCGTGTCAGAGAAGAAATTGATCCATAACTCTAGTCCCACAGTGTGTCTTTACCATAGTGCCCACTATTATTATTAGCCTGCACTCTTTTCTTCACAAGGTAGAAGAGAAGAAAGATCTAGAACCAAAAAGCATATACTTAAACCCTAGATCTTCTCCCTAACAATAGGGTAACCTCTTGTTACCCTCAATTTCTCATCTTCTAAATGGAAGTCATTGGAGGATTAACCGTTAAGTTACCATTTATCGCTGGCTACCTCACTACCAGCCATCTGCTGAGACCTCTTTTAGTCAATCTCCATCATCAATGGAGATTAGTTTCCAGCCTGAACTGGGAAGAGTCTTCCACGCACGAAAGCCACCAGCAATGTGACAGAGGAAGCGAACTATTGACTCAACCACAAAACACAGCTAAAAGTCAAAAGGACAAATTCCCTTCATATAGCGAATTTCAAACCCTCAGATCTCTGTAGAAAAATAAACAAACCCAGGAATAAGTAATTCAGAGGGAAGAAAATACAGTAACACAAACACTTAACCATTTATTCTCACGGATAAACGGAAGGAGTTGGAATGAAGAGAACGTGAGTGCCTGTCACACTAAAAAAAACGGCAGCAGCCAGCACTCCCTGCTAGCCGGAAGGCAGCAGAAGCCCGCTTTGCATTGCTGGTGGGCATGTGAACGGAAGCAGCTTTTCTCTGGAGCAATGTGACAAGATGTGTCAAAAGCTTCAACAAATGTTCGCTCCCAGCTGATCTGACAATCCCGCTTCCAGGAACTCATCCCTGGGAAATCATCAGACGTGTGGGCAGGGATTTATGTAAAGATGTTATTTTTAAGTTGACACAACCCCAAGTGGCTAACTGTAGAAGGAAACTCCATAGGGTGGGATGATAAGCAATCATTCGGAAGTGTGTTTTTAAAGAGCATGAAGTGCTCTATAGGAAATCTTCAGTATATACACAAAATTTTTAAAAACTAGGAGGAAATATACCAACTGTTAGCAATGATCTAAGTAATGGAGTTATCATTAACCTTTATATTCTGTTTTCCTTAACTTTTGTTCAGTGGGATCCAGAAAGGGAAACGGGGAAAATGTTTTTAGTGCCCCTCCCCCACCAACACCGATATCTGTAGCACTGTGTATTCCAGAAAGAATGGACAAGAAACCAAGGGTGTGTTGACACAGAACAATGGGGATAGGTGTTGCTCTTCGTCAGTACTCCCTCCAGATCCAGACCAGTTTTGAACCAGCAAATTGTTGACCATCCATCAGGGACACTCACATTATCTCCTGGTTTTTATTTAGATATTCAGTTCTACTTAAGAGTTTTCTGACTGTTGAGGACTTCTGGTTGAGACATAGACTCAATGATTTGAGCTAAATCTGTGCTAACTGCAGATGGTATGGGCTCTGTTTCACTAGGTTGGTCTGTGTTTGAGAGGGCAGTAGGCCTTGATGGAGGGGCCCGAACTACAGTTGTGAGTGCTTAGCCAAATAAAAGGCATTCCTGCTTCCCTTGACAGTCTCATAATGACTTTCTTAGTGCTCAGGATTAGAGCAGGGCAACACACAGAGTGAAATTAGTATCTTCCATGTAAGAAACATCTGTGTGAAAATACCAACTCCTAGTATTACAGAATATCTTTGGTATGTGCCAAAATGGGAGGGAGGTGTATTGATAGATATCACTGCTAAGTGTCAATTAGAATAATGCTTATGTATTCAGAATTAAAGTCTTGGAGAAGAGGAGCGTAGAGGTGAGCTTTCTTTGAATTACAAGTTTTTAAACCTTCTGAAATTAAGTGTCTGGATCTAGCACCCCAGGATGTGTATTTTAAACACACTAGTTCGGTCTAACATAGCCTGCTGAAGCCAGCACATGGGAACTGTTGTAAAATACTATGCTGTCATATTTTATTGTGCTGTCCAATGTGATATCCATACTCATCCTCGATGGCTTTTGAGCTCCTGAAATGGGGCCAGATTGACTGAGGAACTGAATTTAAATTTTAATTAACCAATTGTTAGATTGAAATGCAGACAGCCACATGTGACCACATGCGCTGTGAGACAGAGCAACCCTTATTGCATTCAGCCTTTCACACGGGAATGAAGCAAGTCATTCGTGAGCCCATCCTTCCAACCGGATATGCAGTTCATCTTTCTGACACAGGAGTGCACAGATATGGCTCTAGAACCTTCTGTAGGGAGAACACTGGCAGCACCAAGTCCTGTAACCAGCGG
>CABHPP010119816.1:0-15893 GCA_902168425.1 Peromyscus attwateri | reverse complement strand
ACACACACACACACACACACACACACACACACACACACACACACACAGTGTTTATTTTAAAGAGGTCACTCTCCAAGCCAAGAGCCTTGAGGAAAAGTCTCACTGCTTTCTTGAAGGAAAACTAAATGGAAATGAAGTCGAATCTACTTTTGGGGGTTGTTCCTGGGGCTTTTCCTCTGCCATTTGTATACAAAACGTGCTGTTAAAGCTCAGATAAGTTATGAACCAGAAAAAAGCCAAAGGATTCAGTCATCATTTGGAAAGCAAGTCCTTGGGTGGGGGTTGCAGTAGGTCCTCTTTGTTTTATCAGGAAAAAAAAATTCATTTTGTCCCACATATGGGACTAACTGTTGTTTTTTAAATAGTTCAGCTGCTGTGTCATGTCAGGCTGGGTTAGTCACCATGACCTATATCTACTCAGGCCTCCGTGAGAAAGAAGCACAGCAAACTGGAGAGGGTGCACACAGACCCTGAAAACAGGCAACTGAGCTCACCCCTCCAAGTCACCCATGCACGTGACACAAATAAACACGCAACGACAATAAAAAACAGGGCTAACCAAGAACGCAAACTCGACAGTCTGTAAAAAAGGGAAAATCTTGCTTTTTTGCTCCTGATCTACAGATAGGATTTTGAAACTGCAGCCACCCCAAACGATGTATGGTCATTCTAAAGCATTTCCAGCCACGTTGTCCTTTGGCTGTAGTGATCTGACTCTGGCAACAGCTTGTGCATTTAACATCTGTTCTGTTCTCTGGTTCTCGGTCATTTTTTTTCTCTGCAGCGTATTTCTCACTGTGAAGTTCCTTTACTCCTTTATCCAGGCTAAGTTAACACAAGCATTCTTCATACACACAAAAATGTATGATTTACAAATACTAAGAAATACCTTCACACTGTGTGCCTTTGATTCTTGAGTAGCCTTTACCACATATGGGATCTGTGGGGGAAACAGAACAAGATTAACATCTACCTATACTTCCCAGTAATGACAAGCATAAGAAACATGAGGGAGTGCCTGGGACAGGAGCTGGATTTTGCTGCTATGAATGAGCATGGGATTGCATAGATAAGGAAGAGCAGTAATGGAATAACTCCACTAGCAAAGCCCAGCTTACAGGAATTGATGCTTCAGGAAAAACGCTGCAAACTAACCACGTGACCACGTGGAGCCAGAAAACGGCAAACTGACCAGAATCACATCAAATTGATATCCTTGATACTTCTCTGGTTCCCTTCAGGAATATGTTTTGTTTTTATCAAGGTCATCTTTAAATATCCCATGTGGACCTAAACAAGTGAAGTAACCACTGAGGTGGTGGCTTCTCTTACCAACTTGACATATGGTACACGGGCTCCCCCAGGCAGCGCCAAGGGAAGAGCAGCATTCGGACTTCAAGGTGGCTCCATTGATATTGATCTCACACCGCCCGTCGATGACAGTCTGCCAGCAAGTGCCCTTGATGGTTTCTGCAGAGAGAGGGCGGTGATGGACGGTGAAGAGAAGCTTATCAAAAATTCAGGTATACACTGGAATTAAGCTTGAATAGCATTGTAAAACAAGGAACAACGGTCATTTTTAATGTTTCTCCTCTATCTAAACTTCTGTTGCAGTCAAAGCAGCCATTAAGCATGGTAGCACTGAATTAATTATTGATAAACACTGAAAAATCATCCTCAAAAGGATAAATACCTATGCAGATGGTTTTGGTTGGATCCAAAGTACTTTCAGGAGAACATTCACAAATAAAAGAGCCAGGGCTGTTCTTGCAGACTCCATTAATGCAAGGGCTTGATTCACATTCATCAATGTCTGAAATGAAAGTCTCCATTACTACTGAAAGCTGCTCTTAGGCATAAAATGCACACCCCGATTTCGGCCTTAATTGTTACCACGTATTCTTCATTAGATAGTAAAGCTGGCCTAGACAGGTTTTTCCAAGCTAGAAGGAATGTCAAAAGACTAATTGAGCATATTTCTTTAGTATAGAAACTGGCATATGATTAAGTCTTCGTACTCAGAAAAATCTGGAGAAAATTATGAATTCAAATTATACATGCACAACATTTTCTTCATCTATTGAGTGATGGCAAATAAAATGCCAGCTAGAGGCAAATGAAAATGAACGCCCTAAAACCACCATGCAAGGGCGAGCAAGGTGCCAAATGCAAGTAAATACCATCTGTGGCTAGAGTTTGCACCGAAAATCCCAACACAATTGGTCTGATTCGCTGAAACAGAAGAGACTCCAATTTACTCCTCAGGTTGTCTAAGAGCTTTCCCAGACAGAGTAAAGTACACAGTGTGAAAACAAAGGCCCGGTTACCTTCACAGGTCTTTAGGTCAGGTTTGTACACAAATCCCTTGGGGCAGGTGCAGACGAAGCTCCCAGGGGTGTTTCTGCATTGTCCATTGTCACAGAGTAGACTGTTGAGCACACATTCGTTAATATCTGGAAAGACAGCAAAAGAGAACATTCCAAGAGGCTGTCCCTCCCAGGCAGCCCCTTTCTCTTTTAGGTTAGGCCTTCAAGTGTAAATCAAGTCCACCAAAGAGGCAAGACTCTTGTTCCACTGGTTTTCCCCCAACAGGAGCTTCTTCTGCTTGTCCAAACTAGGTATCTACAAAGCCTCAAGCTGCTGGGTGCTATTTAGTTCAATTCTTGGATTCTCTGAAAATTAGTAACCTTTACTTTTGTAGTTGTTTTATGGCATTAGAATTAAAAGGACTAATCTCGCTGGCTTAAGGAACTAAATAAATAGAAAGAAGCCTCAACATGATGGTGCGTGCGTGTGTGTGTGTGTGTGTGTGTGTGTGTGTGTGTGTGTGTGTGTGTGTGAGCTGTGGTTGGAGTAATTCCACACGGCCTTCACATAGCCTCCCAAAGCTGGGGCTACAGGTGTGCATTCCACACAGAAGAGGTTTACAGAAAATAGTCCCAGCAACTAAAGAATGCTGAAGAAAAATACGATGCCCTAGGCTGACTGTTTTCCTCCCAACTAAATGATTTACTTACTTTCTGGATTCTTCCTTCACTAAAGGCTGTTATCACATGGAAAGGGTGCTTGCTAAAGTTAGCATACAATCATTCTGACTGAAAACAAGCTGGGCTTTCTCTGCTTCAATCGAAGGGGTGGCTGGAGAACTGTTTAGGAGGACTAGGAAGGGATCTGTCGCCATGTGAGAAAGGCTCCTGACACTCTGTGCTCCCTACACCTAGCAGATCTCTCTTTTACCACGTGAATCTGGCACGCGATTCCTAACAAGCTGTCCAGACATGTCGTCACAGAGAGCAAGCTCAACTTACCGACACAGTTCTTCCCAGTTATATCTACTTCGTATCCCGAGTCGCACACGCATTTGTAGGTCCCACGGAGATTCTCACAGATTCCATTGGGGCAGATATCAGGATCTAATGCACATTCATTTATATCTACAGCACCAAAAATATTCAAAGTCAGTCACATTCTAAAACAATCATGACATGAAAACCAAACAGTACAGTATGTGCAACGACCTTGGGACTTCTCACTGGGGTTTGAGTTCACTTGGAAGAGAACATTTCTTTCTTTCTTTCTGTTCACTGTAAGATAGTATGAGTCAAATATTCCCCCATCCCAGACCCTGGAGGGAAGCTGGCATCTGAGCTCTGACTATATGATCGATCACCCATCATCCTTGAATGAAACCGAAGAAGATGCCCTGGATGGTCCGAGCACCAGGATGGAAAGTGGATGATGCACAGAGCCCAAGTCCCTGACACTACCTCTTCCCCCTCTCTCTGTCTCCCAAACTGCCAACAAGGTGACTGCATCATGGCCTTGCTTCAGATTTTTGTTAAGTTCAACAGCATCTTCAAATTAAAGTATGAATAGTGTGCTTATTGGCTCTAAATTAGGTGCTCGTGCAAGGCCCCCACACCACTGTGTGGGGAATTCCTTCAGCAGGTCCCTTTACAGACTGAAAGCAAGCTTGGAGTCTCTGCTTCGGCCTTGAGGAGGCCAGGCATCGCCCCTTCTGTGCTCTCCCCTACCGAACAGACCTCTCCAGTGGCAGAGAGGGAGGAATGGACGGATGGTCCCTGTCAGTCAGGGTGGTCATTTGCTTCATCTCCATGTCCTTATCAGAGCTTATTTGATTCCCACTGACTCCTTCATCACCAGCTTCCTTACTTCCCCCTCCCTCAATATTCTCTCCTCATCTTTATCCACTCATATCATGAAGTGAATTAGCCAGTCTGTTTTCCCCCAGAGCTCCCTAGTCCAATTGCTTAGTTTCGTGAGTGAGGAAGTCCTTTCTTCTTCTCACCGCCTTCACACCCATCTCAGTAGTCTCTTGGTTCTAGTCTTTTCGATGACACTCAACATTTCTCCAATTCCTAAACAAATAGTTCATTTTCTTTTAACTTAGCTAGTTGCTGTTATTTCTTGCTACAAAATTTAAGTGGCATCTATGACTGAACCGTTGAGAATTAGGAAATCTTTCAGATTGTGAATGGGTTAACTGCTTGTCCAATCCAACACCCTCAGCTTTGATTTGATATTGGGAATCCATGAAAGGCTCAGACCGCCACTTCTCTAGAATGAGCAATGCCAGCCATTGTATCTCATCTACAGCTCGCCACCAACTGCCCCAGGAAAGGCCAGTGAGAAAGCTCCCCACCCACGGTCATCCGTGTGCCACAGCAGCTCTGCCATGGGGGCTTCTAGGCATCCCGTGGATCACCCTGTGATGACGTCAGGTGTCGGGCCAGACTGTCACGGAGTAACCAGATACCCACAGGAGGCTCGGTATGGCCTCTGCACATGCTTAAGTCAGTAAATCTCAAAACGATGCCTTACCAGTGCCCGCTGAGGTCATGCCCGGCCCGCTGCTACAGAGCGCCTGGTACTCCGCTGCAATAAATGACCAGACAGTCAATGAGTCCCTTGTTTGCAGAACAGGTCAAGTCTGCCATTGGCTCACACACATCACTTCCTCCAAAGTAAGGAGAACTGAGCGAGAGTGGCAACAGAGGCGGAGGAGTCCCCTGGGGGAGTCACCTTTATACTGGGCTTTCATTTGCAGGGTTCCACAGCACCGCCGAGGAAATTGACTTTGAAGGATACAGGGAAGTCATTGCACTTTCTTGGGCAAAGCACTTTTGGAAAAGGTGTTTTTTCCTACAACTCAATTTGTTCACCAGGGAACACTTTACACATACAGTGAAACGTGCCTGTTAAAATGTGGTTTCTTAGCTGTTAATAAAACTTTTCCCCACCATCCTGGGAATAGTTCTGTTTCTCAGTTCTAGCTGTTTTTCCAGGACAATCAAGTTCTCACGTTTCCTCAGTTCTCTGCAGATGCTCTGGGCTCTCCTCACAAGGACACAACAAAGCATCTAATGTCATGTGCAAGTGTATTTTTTGAATCATTGGGATACCATGTTCATTTTCCATGGTGAATCCACAGGAAAACTTTTGATAAAATGCTAAAATCATGCAATCTTTCATAGTACACTGACCTGTGCAGAATCACTCCCCAAACTTGTGATAGAATCAGCTTTATAATGCTTGTAATTGTATAAAGTTTTATATACCACTCTAACAACATTCAGAGGAGTGAAATGGTGTATGATGAGAAATGCAAGCTGGAATCACACTTTATACAAGGAGGAGGCTGAGCTAGACCTTTGCCTGCCCATGGATTCTGGCAGCCAGAATCTGGGTCACAGACGTTTGTGTTCAGGAGACCTGCACAGGGGGAATGCAACTTTAGCAGAGAGAGCAAACACTTGCTGTATTTCTGATGGTGCTAGATATAAATGCGTTTTGAGAACATAAAATTAAAAATTAATCTTTTAGCCAGGCATGGTGGCTCACACCTTTAATCCCAACACTTGAGAAGCAGAGGCAAGAGTATTTCTGTAAGTTAGAGGCCAGCCTCATCTACATAGTGAGTTCCAGGACAGCCAGGGCTACATAGTGAGACCCTTCCTCAAAAATAAAAACAGCGCGCGCGTGTGCGCACGCATGTGCGCACACACACACACACACACACACACACACACACACACACACACACAAACAACCAATCAATCAAACAAAAACAAGAAAACAGCATTAAAAATGAATCCTCCAAAGTGTGTGTATTGTAACAAATGGTAATTTGAGAAAAGCAGTCAATGTTTTTATTTTTTTAAAAAGCATTTAAAAGGATGCCAAAAGAGAACAAGGAGGATGGCTGTGGGATGTTTTGTATGCGGTGAATGTGTTGCTCTGATTGGTTGATAAATAAAATGCTGATTGGCCAGTAGCCATGCAGGAAGTATAGGCGGGATAAGCAGAGAGGAGAATTCTGGGAAGAAGAAGGCTGAGTCAGGAGACACCAGCCTGCCGTCCAGAAAGCAGCATATAATAGCACAAGGTAAAGCCACAGAACACGTGGCGACATATAAATTAATAGAAATGGGCTGAATTTAAATGTAAGAGCTAGTCAGAGGTAGGCCTTAGCTAATGGCCAAGTAGTTTTAATTAATATAAGCTTCTGAGTGATTATTTTATAAGCGGCTGTGGGGTCCATGGGGCTGGGCAGGACAAGAGAAAACTTTAGCTACAGAGGACCATGTCAGCTATTGTATATTTAAAAGCCAGACACTGAAAGACAACATCAAGAACAGAACAAAGCAATATCATAATTAAAGCATAAATATAAGCCAGAAGTTAGTAGATGAGGGCTTGCAGTTCAGCTTCCATTAGGCCTTACTGCTTCAAGAAACTGGGTTTCTTTAGTGACCTTCTCCTAAACCCAGGTCATTTCTCTGAGTACAAGCATTCTTTGGACATGCTCGTGGTCCAGAGGGAAAAAACGTTAAAGAACGGTATCTGCTGCTTCCACTCCCGGGCACAAGCACGGTCACCTCCCAGCTCTGCTAACACACTCCTGTCTCATACATACACAGTCTGCGAGAAATGTCCTTGAAAACTTAGTGCAGCCAACGACAGAACACACAGCTAACTATGGTTTTGTGCCATCATTCTGTTTGAATAATACTTATATATGACTGAAGTGTATTAAATGTGTATTTAACTGATTTTTTGATGACATACAAATAATCCTTCTTTCTTGTAGGTGGAGTTCCTCATTTTTTTGAAGGCCTCCCTTTATCTAGCTTCTTATGATATTTAATTTTGAACATTGTAATTCCAAAGATTATTTTTATGTATGAATCCTTGGAGATCGTACTTAGGTTAATTTTTAAATGAATTTTACTTAGGAAGGAGATGAAATAACTGAATCTTACATGTAAACTCACCAACTGTGGTATTTTTTAAATTTAGTCCAAGCTTTATTTTAGGACAATAAAAGTCAGTTGCTGGGCTACTTTGAGGTCATATTCAAACAGTAAAAACCCACCATCTTCACCTCAGTAAGCTTCTCTTTCTTCCTGAACGTATGTCAGCTTTACTCCCCCAGCATCCTTCCCTCTCTCTCTCTCCGGTCCTCTTCTTTCTCCCCAAGTCCTTGTTTCTGCTTTCAGGTCCTATATATGCCACCACTCTCTCTCTCTCCTCCCATCTCACTGCCCCTTTCTACTATTCTCTCTCTCTCTCTCTCTCTCTCTCTCTCTCTCTCTCTCTCACACACACACACACACACACACACAATTTGCATATGGGAGACAGCACGAGATATTTCAATAAACTATTTTTTCTTTATAAACATAAATAATTACATCTGCATCAGGCCGTCTAGTTACATCTAATGAAATTGATTTTATGGGTGAGAACATTGAGAATTCCTTGTCCATATGATTCCATTTCATAATTATCTTTATTAATGAAAGTCTTCTCAAATATTTAAATGGGCAAACATACACATGAATAACGAACCCCTCAAATCCCTCTGCTTGCGATTTGGGGGGCAGAATTTTCACTCACTGCCTGGCTGTCTTTCCACTACGTGTGCCACCTCAATGCAGAAAAATCCTGTTTCCCTAAGGTTGAATAAAGCCATTTAAGAAAAGTACACCAAAATCAACATGTGGGATGTGAACAAAATTCACAAATGGCCTTCTGGGAAGCTGTTGGAAATATTCAGGTCATCTGAAAGTTATTTACTTTTACACTGTGTAAAATCCTGCTTTTATAATAGCTCCTGCTTAAAAAGCAAGCATTCTGAAGCTGCATGGGTTCCAGGGAGTGTGACCAGGATTGAGGTGGGGTGGTTCCTACAGAGGCGCATGCGCTGCCTATGGCAAAGGACTGTGAGGACAGGGAGGGTAACGTGTGTCTAAACACTGGCTAGCCACTGCAAAGACCCCCGGAGGGTAAACAAGACACCCCTGGAAGCATAAAACAGCCTTTCCCAGTGACTTCTGTGAAAGCAAAGATCATGGATGGTGGCAGAAAGTGGCATTATGAGGGTACCCCCATATCACTCACCTGAATTCTGTGCGGGACACGGCTGGCAGGGCTCCCCAAATGCGTACTCGGTGTTGGCACAGCAGCACTCGGATTTGGTGACAGCGCCGAACAAGGGCTTCACACACTGGCCTCTCCTGTAGCCCCCATAGCACGTGCTCCGCATGTGTGTGTCTAAACAGGAAGAAGTACTTGCCATCATACCGCCATTTTAAACAGATAAGAACCCCCACATCAGAGCCAAAGATGCCTGCCTTTATTTCTCCATGGTCCCTGTTCTAGCTCACAGAGAATGCCTGTGTTCTTAGAACTCAACAACGAGAAAACAAAAATAAAACAAAACTCCAAAATCACATTAGCTTCCGAGCAGCGGGGACCACTGGCCAGAGTCGACCAGTTTCCTCCGGCTATCGTAGTTGAGAAAATTGTGAGGCCCTTAAGTGCTGGGATTATTTTTCATTCATTTTTGTCTTCCTAGGCATGCTCAGAGCAGAAACTTTATAAACACTGCATGAAGGTTGGGTCTCACACCATGATAAATAAGACCTTTATTAGAAATGTGGCTTACTTGAAAATAAACATGCAGTTATTGAATGACTAAATTGGGTTTGCTTTCCAAAAAGGAGAAAGTTTAATCTGTCAAAGGGTCATTATATAAACCTGCAGATGTTGGTCAACTAAGCTGTGTTATCTTTATCTCTAAAGAAGGAATTTCCCGCTTTGCCCAATCCTTTCCTAATTCAAAGGGCTTATTGAGTGTCTTTTAAAAGTAATTTGGATAAAAGTCTTGTTATTAAACAAATCTCAAAGCCACATAAAATTATCATTGCATGTTTCTGAATTATCCATGTTTCCATGGCATGGCATCATGCACTTTCCTTGGACATTTAGTTCTAAATTAAAATGTACACTATGAAATGGTGTACCTATACGAACCAACTCAAAAGATCATTATCCACCAAGGAAGGTGGGAGAAAACTGAAGACAGGTATATATTCAGGGCAGAAAAGGAGGAAGAAAAGGCAATGATTCCCTGGCCTTTCCTTTATTTAACCTTATCTGTCTATTTCTAACATTAGTATCCAATTTATCCAAGAAGAGAGCTGAATTGGTTAGATGATTGTTCTGCAAAAATCACTGTTTCTTATCTGCTTGGGTAGGACACATTAGTTATTGACATGCATTGCTGATTACTGGAGTATTTATCATAAATTGGGCTGTGGCCTTTCCTTACCAACGCACACACGTCCATCGAGACCCACAGCCAGTCCGGGAAAGCATTCACATCTGTAGGAGCCATCAGTGTTCACACAGCGTCCGTTCATGCAGATTCCAGGGGTTTCACATTCATTGATATCTGTAGTGGGAAGAGGCATTTCTTTAATACCACTGAACAAGTTCACTATGACAATACTGGAACACAGGTGCTGTGGAAAATGACTCCCAATGGCCATAGCAGCATGGTAGTGGGATGTTGCTCAGTGTTCTTCTAGAGATGGGAAATGCAGAAATCAATTGAACTTGCTGCTTTTCTAGTAAAAGCCATCTTAATAGAATCCTCCAAAGATGCTTCTTATCAAAATAAAAACACAAAAGCCAGACAGAATTGGCAGAGGAAGGAAAATGACCACTAGAAGACAAAGGACTCTGTAATGCATCCCACTGTAGCCATGCTAGGAATATAGGTTGACTATAAACTGCATCTTTGACTGTGGTAAAAAAAAGCTTTTCCTTTCTGCAGCCAACCCCCAGGCTGGCATCCCTGCTAGTGTCAGCCTTGCCTGGTCCCTCTGGGACAATTAGTAAGAGGCAGACATTCAGTGCCCGAAGGAGCACCACAGAGAGAAGAGAGAGGAATACAGGATGCCTTTGATGACAGTCCCCAGTGAGTACAACACTCAAAGCCACTGGGACACAGTAAAGTCTTTCTTAAGCACTGCTGAGGATTTTTAGTATCGTATGTGTGTCCTTAAGTACTGGAAAAGGGTGTCATTGGATCCATATTAACAATAGTAGAGATCTCCCCCACTGATAGGTCAAAGTAGAAAGGGTACCCAAACTGAGGTTTGGAAAACAAAGATGCTTAGAAACAAGTCATTTTCTAATAGTCCTTTTAAAATATACAACTAGAGTAGGAGACTATTTCCTTTCTCCTCACTTTCAACTGAGGCAAATGGAGAGTGAGGCACCTCTGGGTTTCACTTCACTTGTGTTGTTTGGCACAACATACATTCCGATGGGTCAAGATTTCATGTTCAGATGGCATTTAGAACAGCAGTTATATTTAAGAATGTGACCTCAGATTGGTTCATTTGTGTCAGGCATCTTTTTGTTCAAGCAGAGCCCTACAGTACACCAGTGGAGGGTATATTCTGAAAAGCAGCCTGGAGGCTTTCCAGCAGGACACGAAGTCCCTCAATTGGCAGAGGCTCTGTTGACTGGGCTTTCGGCAGTCATGAGTTTGTGGGTTCAGTCAGGATGATGGATGAAAAGAAAATCTCATTCTACAGCAAGAAGAGGAACATGAGGTAAATAAAAGCAGCATGTTACGGCTGCTTCCTTTTCCCTCCTAAGTGTGTTTATCTGAGCTCTATACACTAGGGGGAAAGATGGGGACAATAACATGAACTGATCTCTCTCCTCTTCCCTTCCTCTCTCTCTCCCTCCTTCCCTCTCTCCAGAATGCCAGGTCCAGGCGAACCAGTACAGTTATCAGTTCTTCCACACAATTCAACACTCTACTCAATGGAGAAGACAGTTTCCATGACTAGCAATGGCTTTGGAGCCTCCATTTATCTTTGAGGTCATAATGTCCTAGGAAACAGCATGATTCAATGCCAAGAGGCTGTCACATGGGTCACCAGACCTTGGCATTTCAGATAACCCAGCAATTACATCCTTTCCTCTTCTTTCTCACATGTACAGCACTTAATTTGCACAACCTGATGATGTACCTTACTGTAGACTGTTTCTGTGGCTTGAACCTTTCTCCCCTGTGTCAGATCCTCCTGGCCAGAGTTCAGTGTGCATAGAAACCATTTCCCTACTTCAAAATGTGAAAACCTCAACTGTTTTCAACTGAAGACAGGTTGTGGTAGTTTGAAAGTAATTGGCCCTCATAAGCTCACAGGGAGTGTGGCATTATTAGGAGGCATGGCTTTGTTGGAGTAGGTATAGCCCTGCTGGAGGAAGTATGTCACTGTGGGGGCAGGCTTTGAGGTTTTCTATGCTCAAGATACCACCCAGTGTCACAGTGGATTTCCTGTTGCCTTCTGATCAAGATGTAGCCAGCACCATGTCTGTCTGCAGGCCACCATGCTCCCAGCCATGATGATAATGGACTGAACCTCTGAACTGTAGACCACCACCTCAAGTAAATGTTTTCCTTTATAAGAGTTGCCGTGGTCATGGTGTCTCTTCACAGCAATAGCAGACATGGGTTTTCACAATACTATAAGCCATCAGCGTGAAGTTCACAGAGAATGCAGGGAAACAACCAAGGGCTGGGAGCTCTTAAAAGCTTGGAGGCAGCACACCTTGGCAAGAACTTAAGACATGCAAGGCTTTCTTCCATGGCATCTCAACCAGAGCTGAGAAGTAGGTCCACTCAGAAGAGGCGCCCTGTGACTTTCTCCTGCCTTTTCGGCATGTGAGGCTACATTTCCGAAGCAAAAACTGTGAGCAAAGGCTCTTGGCAACTTTGTAGACTTCCTGGGCTAACGTTACATATAAGGTTCTGAGAAGTTTGATTCCAGTTCATATCTTGCACCTACCTGCAACAGTTACCCATCCCTGACTCCATACAGCAGAAGATAGCAACAAATTTGTCACCAACAACCCTTGTTAGTACCCAACAGCACAAAGGGAACTTCCAAGTTTTGCTTCCGATACTTGAAGCAATGAGATCTAGTTCAAAAGTTATCAGGCTACCCCAGGACTCCTGGTTAGTTCTTCAGCTTTCTCCTTCCTTTTTTTGCTTATGTGACTGGGTAAAGCCTAAATTAATTGTTATAGCTAGATGAAACAGTAAGGAATACAGCACCACAAGTAAGTCAGCATTTTTCTCCAAGGGAAGATGTGGTGAGTGGCCCAAGGTAATGACCAGAAAGGTCCCCACCCCCCTGCTCCAACTGTCCTTATTCCCCAACTGGAAGAAAAAGGCAGAACTCGGAAATATCAGAAAGAGTGGCAGATCCAATGGGACAGATGGACACCTCAGCTCCTAAAATCGCTCCACCTCAGCTGATTCCAGGCTCCTTTGAGAAGAACTCAAATGCCCTCTCTGAAATAAGACTAGCCTTGTTTTACTACCCGTGGCTGTCTGGATCGCTGAACATAAGAAGGAATATCAATCAGGTTTCAAAATCAGAACCCGAGGGAGTCTACATGGGAAGACTCTTCAAGGAAGGTGTAGAGAGAAGGAAAAAGGAGCCAAAGACCACACGTGAGGGTTTTCTGGCACACACCTTTGCAGTAGCGCCCATCTGATGCCAGCTGGAACCCAGGTTTGCAAATACACTTGAAGCTGCCATCTTCGTTGATGCACATCCCGTTGAGGCACATGTTTCTGATGCTGCACTCATCCATATCTGGAAAACAGAGACACATGCTCTTCGGTCAAGAGAGGAAGGCTGCCAGGTGAATAGAATTCCGGCTTTTCACATTTCTTTCTTATTTTCTGTTATTAAAGCCCAAGGCTAATGTCCATCCCGATGACAAATACAAAGTGAAGACAAGGCACGTGAAACAGGTGTCTCAGGTCCAGGCTGACTCAGCCAAGGTGAGTGGGCTCTTTGGAGGATCGCCATCCACCAACGAACAGGAGTGCTACCTGCTTAGTGAGTTCAGACTTAGTTCTGATATACTGAAAGCAAAACAAAACTGAGGCTACTGGGAAGGAAAATGCATGTAGGCTAAATCCCGGTATTTTTCAAAAGTAAAAGACTATACCTAGAAATAATATGAAGTTGTGTGGGTCGGGAGGGTCTGGGAGGGGTTGGTGGAGGGGAAAATATGAATAAAATACATTGTATGAAATTCTTAAAAATAAAAAAAATCTGAAGAATAATAAAAAGTAGAAGAAAGCTTGTCATTTTAAGCAATTTGAAGCAGATATTACAAAGATGGATTTAGTAAGTGCTAGACTCGGCTATGGGATCCAGCTGAGCCTACTAATATTTAGACCCCTTTGATCACACAGACAGTTCTTAATTTCATGGGCATGCTGGTCTGTGAGCTATTGAAGCTATCCCAGGAGGCTTGCACCTCTCAACATGACCTGTTTTCACTTACAGGCTTTTAGTCAGACTCAAGTAATTTATGATTTTTCTTTAGTTCTTTTATTTAAAAAAAAAAAAAGATTTTTACCCTAACTGGGAATTTTGGCATTAAGTCTGTGGATTGAATCACTGAGATAATATTCTGCCAAACATGTTCCTAAGAACAATTTTGAAATTCTTTCAACATATTAACAGATTCTTGGGCTCTTTCCTAAAGAAGTTGGAAAACATGATAAGGAGCATGCTCCACTTTTTGCTAACGGCCCACAAAGTGGAAAGTCACCCACAGCAGTCACACTTACTTTGCAAGGAAAAGCTGTTCACATGATGAGTTCAGAAGCCAATATAAAAGGCTGGCTCTCCATACCCACGTTTCTCTCAAAGCAATGCTACATGCCCAGACACTGATCCGTGGGTCTTATTGCTAGGCAAGCACTTTACACAAAAGGATTACAAGTGATTATAGAAGATATGGGTTTAAATGTGGTTTCATTGCTATTTCGCTCTGTTTGCTATTGTATAAAACTACACAATATACAAACTTTGATTGCATAAAGATAGGAAGGAATGGTACATTCTATAAAAGCTTCACCACCACTGGGTAGCTCCGAGAACTCACTGCTGCTAGTGTGTGTAAATGCTGTTTGACACAGACAAGTGTGACGGTGGCCACGACAATGTGGAAATTTAGGCTTGCCTTTCAGACAGAAGTATGTGAGACACATTTGACAGTTTGTCCTTTCACGCAGCACTTGGCTCTGCCTTGTTCAAGGCTCCTGGTGCTGAAGCTGAAATGGGAGAGGAGCCGCCTCATGGCCCAGCCATTACCTTCACAGTTCTTTCCATCCCGAGTGACGTGGAAGCCCGCGTTGCACACGCAGTGGAAGCTGCCGTCTGTGTTGATGCAGCGCCCATTGTTACAGATCCGGCCATTCTGCAGACACTCGTCAATGTCTGAGGTTAAAAGTAAAAAGGATGAAGATAATTTGGAGGACTCGAAATTATTTTCCTTCTCCTTCCATTTCCAAACTTATGACCTTAATCTTGGATTTCAACGATTTGATAATACCCATCACCATACATGTCATACCAAATAACAAGGTATGTGGGATCATCAGTATCAGGAAGATATGAGACAGAAAAGAATCTTTACATGATCACAATCACTCTTACTTCCTATTAAGGCTACTCAGACCTCAACTGTATGAGAAAAATAGTTTTCAAGATTTTTTTCTAGATAATTTATTGAGTGGTATATATATATTATTATATTATATTTATTATATTATATTATTATTTATATTGAACTTTGGCTGCTATCATTTCTAACATGATTAAAAGGAAAATCTTATAACAATAAGAAATAATAACAGAAAATGCTATTTTTTGAGAAATTGTCCAATTCCTTCTAATAGTCCTCCATACAACTACAAGCAGTTCTGGACCAAGTATAGTTTCATTCATATACACACAACTCTTAATCTAAACTTTATGACTATTCTCCCTACCAAACAAAGCATTGGTCCTGTGGGGGATGTCCCCTTCCCCATTTAATAATCATAATAATTACAATAATCATAATAGAACTTAGAAATGTTTAAAAATGACATAAACTCAAATAACCTGTACCTGATCTCTAATTTCATGACTAAACATCCACCCCTAATAGACTCGGGGTAGCCTGGGTCTGGTCCCTCTGTCCTAAGAACTACAAAAGGATGAACATCAAAGAGGATGGCTCAGACAGGCTTGCCTCTGCAGCACACAATCGTTCCCATGCCTGTTCCCAGAAGATACGGAGACGGGCAGAGTTGGATGAGAGCAACCCATCCATGTTGAGCGGAGGCCCTGAGTGCCTGAGGGTGAGCATCCTGCACACCCTAGAGAGGAATGTGCATTTATGGTCTGTCCAGTTATCCTGTCTGCCCAGCGTCTGCACGGTGTCTGTGGTTGACCCTCCTACACACTTTCTTTCCAGCCTGATCCCACAGTGGTTTCTACATGAGCCATTGGACTAGTTGAAGAAGTCTGGGCTTTTCTTCTGTCTGATCTTTGTGCCAACAATCTCTGATTTCTTTTCTTCCCCCTCCTTTATTCTTAATGCTCACTAAAATCTGTCTTGCTCCACAAAGAAAAATAGTAAAAATCCACATATTCTTGAACCAACTTTAGCATTCTATAATTTTTTGAGATTAAAATAAACAAGAAAAA
>CABHPP010119815.1:22798-43714 GCA_902168425.1 Peromyscus attwateri | reverse complement strand
TTTCTTTCTTTCTTTCTTTCTTTCTTTCTTTCTTTCTTTCTTTCTTTTTTCTTTGGAGTTTTGTGTCATAGCAATAGGACATGAGACTCAGATATATGTTCTATAAGTTATGTTACCATATGATACTAAAATAAAAGTATGCTTATTCAAAATATAAGATGGCTGATACCACCTAACCAAGTAACCAAGGTTAGCATCCACAGTGATGTGTCATAATATCATTTATGATTTTCTGCCCCTGAATCTCACTGTGCCCTCAGAGATATTTCACTTTCCTTAATGACCTGCCTTTAAGCAATTTCTACCTAATATTGAGCAGTAGGCTGCTCAGTGACAGAGTTAATGGTTTGTTCATGTGGCAATGAAGAGGAGCAGTATTCATATCGAAGACAACTGGTCCCACTTCCAGGTCCATCTTTGGGCCAAGATACGTAGTCGCCAACAGTGAGTTGGCGACTGTATTTTTTGAGTTCTGGCGCAAAGCAAGATCCATCTGTTTTGCCCAGCCGTTTGCCTGAGTGCCACAGAACAGTCCTGTTATTAGGCTTATTTGTGGTCCTATTTGAGGTTAGGAATAATGTAAATAAACTTCTGTCCTCCTTTTGATGAATGCAGCACAGGAATTAAAAGTGGTGGTGTTGGTAGTGTAAGTGAGGCTGTCTCTTTTCTCAATTGCTCTATTTTCTTTGGATGGAGAAACAGACATTTAAGAATGAGTTTGTCATCTGGAAGGATAGTTGTGACCAAGTTTCCCTCAACAGGATACAAGATGTTATTTTTGAGCTTCATTACCCTCACCAGAGAGAGGGATAGAGACAGAGACAGACAGAGGGAGAAGCAGGCAGAAATGGAGAAGAAAGCTAGTCACAGAGGACAGGGAGGGAGGGTGTGTATGACTTAATGCTGACTATTCACAATGAACTTTATGATTTTGAATAGTTCTGTTTACTCCACATCTGCTGGTTTGAGGAAAAGAAAATCTGACTGAACTGAACTGCTAGTTGTCAGTTAAATTCTTTGTATGTGTGTATTCAGTCTGATTTCTCTCACCTTTTTGAACCAGACAGTGATTCACTTTCACTGACCACATATTGTTGGTGAGAACAATACCAGTTGCGATTCAGATTTATCTAGAAATGGGCACTTTTTATGTTTCTGAATCATTTATCAGGGGTTATTGTTATTCCATATAATTTTCGAGCACAGTTATTTTTGTCAGTGTCTTTCCTGAATGTTTGGTTGCCTTATAAGGATATATGTGCTCTCCTCTCCTCTCATTCAGTTGTCCCTGGTGACGCCTCCATAATTTCTGTCTTTACACTGGTGCATTTTTAGTCTAATTCAGGCTTTTGAGAAGCAGAGGGAAAGTTTAGTAAGTCAGTCAGTAATTTTTTTTTCAAAAATCTAATCCCATTCATGGGTGGATTTAGTATGAAGTATGAGCAAGTTTGCATTTAAAATGTATGTACATCAAATAGACACATTGCCTAAATTATTATTCCATATAGTTCAAAAGAAAACAGGATTTGCAAGTGAGAACCAGATGCATGTTCTCCTAATAGGTGCAATTACAAGGGTGATTTATGATTATGATCTCATATGTGGAAATATTAAAATATTACTTTGTATTATGTGAGGGTCAGACATAAACCCACCACAATCAGTGCAACAAATATATATTAAAAACATTGTTGTGTTGTAAAGCAAAATAAGGAAAATAATTATAATAGCTCCATTTTGCATTTTAAAAGTATCTTTTTCTAAACACTAATATGTTATTTATTTGAAGATAAAAATAGGAATGACTTAATGTAGTGTGTTGTGATTCATTTATTACTATTATTTGTAGATGATGGTATGTGAAGAAAAGATTGAAAAGAAAGACTAGAATGTTTTAAGCCCAAAGTTGTGGGATACAGTTAGAGATCTAAATGCCTGGACTCTTAATTTGAAGATTAAAGATCCATATTTTTTAACCAGAAAATTAAACCAGGATGTCTCACTCAAATCCTTATGATCTTCCTGTGTTACACTAATGATGCTATGGAACAGGAAGTATAGTATGACGTGAAGTGTGGCACAAGCAGCCCATATAATAATTCAGTGTTCATTTTGCATTTTGTATTGCTAACTATGTTTGTTTACCTCTAGTTCACAGCTCCCCCCTTCCACCGGTCAATCATTTGGAACCATAGTTTAGTTTTTTTCCTAATATCTTGCAGTCATAGTTTTCCTTCAACATGGATATTCAGATCCATAGATTTTTCCATGTTCTATGAGCTTAATATTTTCCATACTCTTTAGATTATGAAATTCTTCCCTAGGATGTTTCTTCTTTAAATTACTTAGATTGTAACTGAATTCACTATAGAAGCTTCTATCCATACCACTATGAAGTCCTTAGCATTGCAGGAGATTTGGTTTCTTTCAGAATTCCCTTTGTTTCCTCTTTAGATCCTTTTATTTTCATTAAGAAACTACTCTGGGGAAAGGGTTTTTTCCTCCTTTCTTTCTTTCTTTCTTTCCCCCCTTCACAGGGATAGAAAGCTCCGCTTGACTGGTAATGCATTGCTTTGGATGGGGAAACATTATGAAAGTTTAATTTTTAATTAAATCTGAAATACCAATTATAACTGAAAGAGATTTTAACCTGTTTCTTTTCAGACTGCCTGAAGTTACATTTCGAGACTGAAATCACTGCACCTTAAAAACAAAAGATTGAGCTGCACTGTGTTCCTGTAAGTAGAAGCTTCCTGTGCCTTCCTCTGTGTTTCTGCGACCAACCCACAAAGGGACAGAACCACTCTCATAGTAACCAGACATGAGGGAAAAGCGGAATGTCCCTGAAGAAATAGATCCTTAAATGATTTCCTCTAAAAAAAGTTATTGAGCTTAATATTTCTGGGTGTCTTTTATTCACTCGAAATTACGAAACCTTTTTTTTTTTGGCAGGTTTGAATTTCATTAGAGAGGGTGTCGCCCACTGTGCATCAGCACAGTGACACACACCCTCTGTGGAGAGATTTGTGCATTTTTATACCAGACTCTTAAGAGGTAAAAGAATTCTTTTGAATCAAAGTAGATTTCGTTTTCTTTAGTGATGTCACTAGAATTTTTTAGCCTTTGTGTCAATGGAAATGAAAAGTTCATGATGACATCACAGGATTCTATAGCCTTGAAGATTTTGGGCAAACCTAAGTAAAAATGCATAATTCCCTTGTGTGCGTGTGTTCCCCATTCTGCTACGAAGCAGTCAAAATAGCACATCTTATGTCTTCCCGTGAGCTACAAGGCTGTCTCTCAGAGCCCATTGTTCCATAAATGCATGTCAGAGTCTACCACAGTCTGCTCTCCCCTTAGTTAGCTGCTGTTTTGTCAATGTACTTGGAAGAACAATTAACATTTGGGATTTCAATGTCTGAATAACAGGCAGTGCATAGAACTGGAGCAAATAAAAGATTTGGATGCCCAGGGTAAGAAAACAGAAGCTTATAGTCGGTGGAGGAGAGAAAGAAAATCACTTTCATTCTTCATTCGGAGTTGGGAAATACTGTTAAGGAAAGAGCTTTTTCATATTTTAGATCAAAATACAAATTTTAGTAATAAAATCCAGATTTATGATGCCTTGCTGAGTTTTATAGTCTGATGTTTTCTGTCAGAGTCTAAAAGCACTATCTTTTCTTTTGGAGTGCTGGTTGTGGGGTCTCCTTACTGCACCCCGGCTTCCGCAGTGCACACCATCTCTTCCGCTGGAGTGCTGGGTGTGGGGTCTCTTTACTGCACCCCGGCTTCCACAGTCCACACCATCTCTTCCGCTGGAGTGCTGGGTGTGGAGTCTCCTTACTGCACCCCGGCTTCCGCAGTGCACACCATCTCTTCTGTTGGAGTGCTGGGTGTGGGGTCTCCGTACTGCACCCCGGCTTCCGCAGTGTGGGTCTCCACTCAGAGAGTCAGAGCACTTCCTCCATGTCACTTTCCTTCACTACAGTCTGTCATTAGTGACTGGAGACAGGCCTGAGCATTACCTGTCTGCATCTTTTGTCTGAGTTCTGTTAAGTTCTTTTCTGTTTGTTTTGTTTTTGAGAGAACTGACACTGAGGGCGCTTTGGCAACTTGGGTCTGTTGACAAACTAGACTGAATAAATAAGTAACAGTTGTTAATTTTGTCAGAATTTAACAGTTCAAGCCTATGGACAGTAAGGTCTCTAAAAGTAAGGACTTGTTCATTTTATAGTCCCCAGTGCTTATCACAGTAATGGATAATCACTAAAAAGCTATTGTTTGCAATACAATTACGAAAGATTTAAAAAGTCAGAAATTGGAGATTATTTACTGTACAGAGGTATTGGCAATTAGGTTTTGGCAATTAGGAAAATGATTATAAATAATTTGCCACAGACCATGCTTCTGTTCATATCCGACAGGACGTCAGCCTCTTGTTCGTTCATCACCTTGCTAATTTATGCTTCTTTTCCTGACCTGAAAGAGAAGTATCCATTCATATATATTCTCTTGGTCTGTGAAATAGTCTTCAGTAGTTTTCTATGTAAGGTCTGTGTTATTTCTCATGCCATAGAACTGACTCCAATCCACCTAGATGGAGGGTATTAGCCATACCCATCTCTCCTGCTGGCTATACAGTAGACTGTTTGAAGGGAATGAAGCAAGTGATCCAGTAATGCTGGTTTAGGAAGACAGGGCATTAAGAAGTTACTGTGAGCCGGGCGGTGGTGGTGCATGCCTTTAATCCGAGTACTCAGAAGGCAGAGCCAGGCAGATCTCTGTGAGTTCAAGCCCAGCCTGGTCTCCAGAGTGAGATCCAGGATAGGCACCAAAACTACACAAAGAAACCCTGTCTCGAAAAACCAAAAAAAAAAAAAAAAAAAAAAAAAAAAAGAAAAGAAAAGAAAAAAAAAACTTACTGTGAGTATTGAAGCAAACCTCAGACCCACATCTCAACCCCAGTAAGACTACAATATTCTTTAGAACTCAGATTCCATTGACGTAACATTTCTTGTCATCTCTCACTAATACTCTTTAAGAATTTTTTCTGAAAGGCATTTTTTTGTTGTTGTTGCTGTTTTTGTGAAATCATCTTCCAGTGATTCAGATTAAGGATCTCATAAAATTCGGACTCTGGGGTAAAACTGAATTAATAAAATTTAGGCCTAGTCAACTGTGCTATTACCACATTGAAAAACATTTAAGACTATCAATGGTCCTTATAAAGTTATTCTACATTTTTGAGGTTGAAAAACTGAGGTAAACTTGATACCAGGGCAAAGACTGTCATAAACCATAACAGCAGCAAGACATGTAAAAAATGGAAGTCTAACCTTTCATTCTAAAACCAGTAAGTTGAGGCACAGGTAGTGCATTGTGAAAACCACCTTGACCACAAAGGCGGCTCGTTCTCCAACATGTGGCCTTGACTCTAGAAGACCAACCCCTGGATCCCAAGGCTTCCAGCACTCCTCTAAAAGCGTGTAAACAATGCTTTCTGAAGTACAAATCTCTTTTTGATAATTTTTTGAAACGTATTGATTTTACCAAATAGTCTAAAATTAATGAATAAAGCAGTGATCTTTCGAAACTATTATCAAAACTTTTTCTGTATCCTTACACATTTTGATACTATACCCTTGGTTGTACCCTGTGGTCTTTATAGACAAATGTATTGGTTCACTTAATATTCATTTTGGTGATTGATAAAGATGGTCCTCTAGAAATTTCCATAGTTACTTGGCTCATAGTCTTGAGGATGAAGACTGTATTCCAAACATCAAATTCAGAAATGCCAATAGTGTGCATGGTATCGAAATGTTGTTGTTGTCAAGGGGCATTCCTCTAGAGAAAAGTTTGGGGGTAGGAATGAAATAAACTTAAATAATTTAAAATGAATTAGTTACCATGGTAATTTATTTCACCCTGCCTTTATTAATTCTGTAATTTAACAATCCGAAGAGGGAAGTTTCAGACTTTTTCTATTATTTTACCCAGAGTCAGCTCCTAGACCCATATATTGGTTTCTCAGTTTTATATTACTACACTCATACCTTCCACTCCTGACCTTGAAGAATAACTGTGCACAAAAAGTTAATGGCCTAAGTTGTGTGCCCCAACAAGATGAAACAGTTATGCTTTTACAAATAACCGTGGTGGCTTTAGCCTACAGGGAGAGGGCGATCATGACATGAGAGTGACGGAGTAGAGCTCTAGATACGCTAATCAACAAAGAGCTCTCCTCCAACTTTCCTTTCTTCTTTATAATAATGAACTTTTAGTATATGCATCCTGTTAACAAACATGTTACCAGGGTCATTAATACCTTTGTTGTGTAATTAGGGGATTTAAATCTCTTTGGTAAATCTCCTAAAAATAGAATCATTAATTAATTTATTAACTGTGTTTGATGTTAAGAATATAGAAACAAGTCTTGAAGTCTGAGCTGAATTTATAAACTCTTAAAGAATCAGATATTAATTTAGTACACAGATAATTACAAAATTACAAATTGTATCCATGAAAAAAACTGTCTATTCAAGAGGAATATAGGTGAGGTAAATCTAAGTTTATTTTTTTTTTTTTTTTTTTTTGTTTTTTTGGTTTTTTTTTTTTGGTTTTTCGAGACAGGGTTTCTCTGTGTAGCTTTGCGCCTTTCCTGGAGCTCACTTGGTAGCCCAGGCTGGCCTCGAACTCACAGAGATCCGCCTGCCTCTGCCTCCCGAGTGCTGGGATTAAAGGCGTGCGCCACCAACGCCCGGCTAATCTAAGTTTAATACTCACTAAAGCATTATTTCTGAGTTTGAGGAGAGTTTGAACCTCTGAAATTTAGACCTAATAGTTTAGGTCACGTTTTCCATATGCATAAACAGAGAGAATGCTGACAACCTTCTAAGATAAGGTCAAGGTCATTTCTTTGGAGTTAATAATTATTAAATCCCTGTTGTTGATTAATCCATTTTTTTATTTTTATGTTCTTTAATATACATAAAGAATATATATCGCCAGGAGGTGGTGGCACAGCTGAGCAGTGGTGTAGCACGCCTTTAATCCCAGCACTTGGGAGGCAGAGCCAGGAAGATCTCTGTGAGTTCGAGGCTAGCCTGGTCTACAGAGAGAGATCCAGGACAGGCTCCAAAACTGCACATAGAAACCCTGTCTAAAAAAAAAAAAAAAGTACTCTCAGACTATATTTTTTACTGATAAACCTTAATGTTATTGTTAAGTATGGTATAGTTTAATCTTAAACAATTACCAGAGGCCTAGAAGCAATGAAAGCCTTGAAAATTGATACTTTATATAACAATGTTAAATTTCTAGATTGAAGAACAAATTAGACTGTTTTAGAAACATGTTGTATTAGTATACTACTCACCAGAATAGATGTACTTGTTTGTTTTCAAAATGTTGTATATTATCCTTTTCAACTAAAAAATAAACAGAGAAAGTTAATATTAACCATAGAAAAGTAGGTTATGCTCTAAAGAAAGAAAATTTGTCATAACTCAGTTGAAAGACATTGCCATTGGAAAATATTACAGCAGCAAAGAACCTTAGGAATTTTTTTTTAATTCAGGCCTGAATTCTTGTCCAAGTTACACAGTTAACTATACAGTCATCTAATTAAATAGTTAATAGCTTAAGTAGGAAAACTGGGCCTGTGAACCCTAATTCTCAGCCATATTACCACATCCAAGCCACCTAATAGATGATCAAAGTCCCTCGCATAATCCCTTCACAGTCTTAGGTAAAAGGGGACTATTTGTACAGGAGACAAGTTTGTGTGGAAGCCTCAGTTAATAGATATGTAAACAACATAGAAGACTCCCATTCTCTTTACTTCATGTACCAGATGCCTTTTAGGAGTTGTATATCATCATTGCTGCCCATACTCTGCAACTACTCAGCATGGAAGAACCATTTCCATGTTATAGAGAAGAAACTGAACCCAGAAAATTAAGTATATGCCAGAACACAAAGCTAATATGTGAGTTTGTATCACTACCAGGCCTAACAGATTCAAACACTGGGCATCTCTTACTTGATATTTTTATCTGGTGTGCCTTGGTATGACCTCAGCTAATGTGGTCACACAAGACATTATTTCTTTAATGGTCTAAATGCCTTTAAAAGCTGAAAAAGTATTAAGAAAGTAAAATGTTACATTTACAAAGTATGTCCATTCTACATAAAACTTTCACATTGAATTCTGTCACAGCATCAGAGCACCATGTAGAGGTAAATTAGCTTCAGAAGCCCATGTATCATAGTATCATGAGCTAGCATTCATACATAAACCCAACTTGTTTGTTTGCCTGCCTGTGAGATGGGGTCTCATGTAGTCATAGGATGTCCACAACTTTCTATGTGGACAAGCCTCACCTTGAACTCCTGGTCCCCCCACCTCAATGTTCCTGATGCTAGGGTTACCAGCATGCTGACTTGCTCATCATCCAATCCAACACTATGACTACTTTTCTGGATGCTATTTAGTTTTCTATGATCTACATAGTATGGCCACTTAGCTTATAAAGAGCAGTTGTAATATAAGTACAATCATGTACTTCCCAAGAAGAAAGAGTGTTGAGAGATTATCTTGAAAACTGAACTATGTTATTGTACTTGCAAAGAAACATAATGATTTTATGTGTTCTGCATTGAGAAGTGAGGAGCTGGGAAGACCGGCTGGTACTTCTCTGCATTTTCCTAACTCATCATATGTCTGTGCTCAACACCCTAATCATATCACAAAAGATAGTGATACTAATCTGGATCCCATGTAAACATGCCTTTGAGAAGTGAGTGAGAAGTAAAATAACTGTGTTAATTAAACCAATAAAAAGGAATAATTCAAATGTTCTAATAAAATTTGGTTTATTAGATTTTTCTTTTTCAAGATTAGCTTTATAGCATGACTAGAGATGTGTGTGTGTGTGTGTATATATATATATATATATACACATATATATGCATGTATATATTATAGTGGGAGTTAGGTTAAACATTATAAAAATGTGAAACAAAAAACACTGAAGCATAATCATTGTTTCCTTATGACTGCTGAGGGCTCCATGAGAAGTGAATTTCAGAATTGCAGAAGTGGAGGTAGGAAGACAGTAAGTTTGAAGTCAGAATGGGTAGGATATATAGTGAGATTCTGCCATAAAAAAGGAGAAAGGGAGAATGAGGAGGGAGGAAGGAGGTAAAAACATTTTTAAAATCAGGATTTCTAGACGCACACACACACACACACACACACACACACACACACACGGCACCATGTCTCACGTCTCACTGCAACCATGATCCTGAATTTCTTTTCATGTATCACTTTAGCAGCAATGCTTATAAACACCCTGGTTTCTGAGGAGCCCATTTTGATTTCTTGATTCGAGCAACCATCCTAAAACCATTGTCACTGGACAATAAGAACTGATCAGGGAATGGATATGTGCAGCATCAGATGTAGAGCCATTTATGGTACTCAGTGTCACAGAGCTGCTTCTCTTACTGCCTGAGTTAGAGCTCCATATCTGTGTTTCCAAGAAAGCCCCCAACGATTCATTCCCCCCGTCACAGTGCCTCAGTTAAAATCACCCTTCCTGCTTTTGCAGAAGGGATCGTTGGGATGTGTCTCAGCCTCTGTTTCAGGATGCTACTATTAGCCCTATATCAGAAAGTATAGCAATTTCAAATTACAAAAAATAAAATAAAATAAAACCTACCAGCTATTTAAAATACTAGCTTTTCCATGGAAGAAAAGGAATCTTTACAAGAACTTTATATTTTGCTAAAAAAAAAAAAAAACCTAATTCTGGTTCAGCGTTTTATTTCAGAGGAATTTTAAATGGAAAAAAAAAGGCTTTGGTAAGAGGAAGGAAGGCAAGTTATCTCTGCTATTCAAGACTGAAGAGAAGCAATTAGGGAGGAGCCTTCTGACCCTTTGAAACAGCAAATTTCCAAGAAATTAGGCATATGTATTTTCATAAGGAACAAATCTCTACATTTCAGTTCAGGTTGTCCCATATTGGCTTTAAATGTGTTTCCACTGTCCCACAAGGCAATCTGAAAGCACCATTCTGAGTCACCTTGGAGAGACAAAGGAGGCCATGCTGAATCTTGATTCTTCCAGGGGAACATAAGACCACTAAGGCAGAATGAAGCTGGTCTTTTGCTCATGTGGATTCTCAGAGCTATAAACTCTTTCCCATAATTGCTCCTTAGGCATTCAAGAAAATAAATCAGTGGGTATCAATATTAGTATTAGAAGTATTAGTACTAGTATTAGAAGATCCAGATGTTTAGCAAGGCTTTTCACTTTGTGGCAAATGTACCAATTTAACCATATAAATTTTACGTAACTGTGTCCATGCTTTTTCTAAGTTGTTCTTAAATAATTTAAATACTGTAGGATTTAATTTTCTGATTAGTAATCAATATTTGCATATTATTATTGTTGCTCTCAGTTTTGTAGATTTTCTTTTTTAATTCTTACAGATTAGGGCTGGCAAGAACACCCTTCAGAAAGTCCAGGGGCCTAAGTAGACCCTGGCAACTTAGTAAGTTCACTTAGACTCATCTAACTTAGAAAGACTGGTCAGGCGGTCTCGCGTAGTCCCGGGAAAGGGTTCGGCGCCGCAATTTCCGGTTCCAAGCTGGTGGTTTGCAGCTCCTAGAAGGGTTTCCTCCGCCTCTGGACGTCTTTTTTTAAAACCTGGATGTGACGTATTGAAGAAGCCGACGGAAATAGAATCGAAAGCGTTCTAAGATGGCGAACCGTACGGTCAAGGATGCCCACAGCATCCATGGCACCAACCCTCAGTATCTGGTGGAGAAGATCATTCGGACGCGGATCTATGAATCAAAGTACTGGAAAGAAGAGTGCTTTGGACTTACGGCCGAACTTGTAGTCGACAAAGCCATGGAGTTAAGGTTTGTGGGTGGTGTCTACGGTGGAAACATAAAGCCAACTCCTTTTCTGTGTTTAACCTTGAAGATGCTTCAGATTCAACCTGAGAAGGATATCATTGTAGAGTTCATAAAAAATGAAGATTTCAAGTATGTCCGGATGTTGGGGGCACTTTACATGAGGCTGACAGGAACTGCAATTGATTGCTACAAGTACTTGGAGCCTTTGTACAATGACTATCGAAAAATCAAGAGCCAGAACCAGAATGGGGAGTTTGAACTGATGCACGTAGATGAGTTCATTGATGAACTTCTACACAGTGAGAGAGTCTGTGATATCATTTTGCCCCGGCTACAGAAACGCTATGTGCTGGAGGAAGCTGAACAACTGGAGCCCCGAGTTAGTGCTCTAGAAGAGGACATGGATGACGTGGAATCCAGTGAAGAGGAGGAAGAGGAAGATGAGAAGCTGGAAAGAGTACCATCACCTGACCATCGACGAAGAAGCTACCGAGACCTGGACAAGCCACGACGTTCTCCTGCACTGCGCTACAGGAGGAGTCGGAGTCGGTCTCCCAGGAGGCGAAGTAGATCCCCCAAAAGAAGAAGCCCTTCCCCACGCCGAGAAAGGCATAGGAGCAAGAGTCCACGACGCCATCGAAGCAGGTCCCGAGACAGACGACACAGATCCCGCTCTAAATCCCCAGGTCACCACCGTAGTCACAGACATAGGAGTCACTCAAAGTCTCCTGAAAGGTCTAAGAAAAGCCACAAGAAGAGCCGGAGAGGAAATGAGTAATGGATTCATTTTGACTTTTGTCCAGCTGGCCTCCTGTGGATATGAGAAGAATATATTTAGTGAAAGGATCAAGATCTCCTCTTCAGGCAGCTATGAGTATTTTGGGTTTTTAAAAAATCAAGTTGTTTGGTTGGTTTTTGTTTTGTTTTTATTTTAATATTACAGAGGTGCTAAGTTTTGTATCTCTTTGAATTATAATCAACATCTTTGAAGGGTGTTTTTGACCAAATCAAGGTCAGGTTTTGACCTAACCAACTATGGTTATTCATACTTAAAAAGGGTCAAGAGGATCTGGGAGTTGGGGATATTCATGAGAATGAAGAGATGTAGCCACATGGTGATCCTTTTCTTATTTGTAATTAAACTGGACACAGTTGTCATTTTTCTTTAAAAAAAAAAAAAAAAAAAAAAAAGAAAGACTGGTCAGTAGAATTTCATACACTGGGCCTTGGAGGAAAAGGGAAATATTTGGCATGGCATGAAAAGTTCTTGTGTGGAGTAACAACTGATACTAGCAAACTACATGAGACAATGACAATGTGATGCTGTCTACATCATCACTGCACAGTTACCACTGAGGAGGCAGCAATTGTGATGGAAAGCGAAGTGTGGGCAGACTGGAGACTTGACTCTGTCTTGCCCAGCAATGTTGTATTAAGAGCATTTTCCTTATCTGTAGAGGACCCTTTCCATCTCTTGTATACAATATGATGGGAAGAAGTCCAATGACATAGTTGAAATATTTAGAGTTCTGTAGATTGAGGATGGTTCATAAACATCACAGATACAAGTGGAAGTAGAGATCACTTAGAAGTCTCAGGAGTAAGTGCTGTTTCTGATCATTTAGTGGTTTGAAATTCCTTTGTGTTTAGGCAGCCATGTAAGGAAAT
This sequence comes from Peromyscus attwateri, assembly GCA_902168425.1. Classification (NCBI taxonomy): domain Eukaryota; kingdom Metazoa; phylum Chordata; class Mammalia; order Rodentia; family Cricetidae; genus Peromyscus; species Peromyscus attwateri. The sequence goes on along the minus strand of CABHPP010119815.1, from coordinate 31,114 downwards.
AATCTGTTGCTGCTAAGGGTTGTTCACACATTGGAAACAGTGGCTGAATTGAAATGAGGTATTACTTCTTTTATACATATATTTTTTAAAGGAAGCTACAATAAATTCTCTGGACAGTTTCTCTCAAATTTAAAAAAAATCACAACTGTTTGTTCTTTGGTTTTTTTTTTTTTTTTTTTTTTTTTTTCGAGACAGGGTTTCTCTGTGTAGCTTTGCGCCTTTCCTGGAGCTCACTTGGTAGCCCAGGCTGGCCTCGAACTCACAGAGATCCGCCTGCCTCTGCCTCCCGAGTGCTGGGATTAAAGGCGTGCACCACCAACGCCCGGCCTACTGTTTGTTCTTCTTGAGTGGTGATTTTCTTGAGTAGAAGTGAAGATCATGTACTGATTCTCTTCCTCGGGCACGGATGGGGCAATAGTCAGTGCTTCAGTAAGTGTTACGCATCCTGTGTACAAATTATGTGTACCAAAGTAAGTTTAGCAAGTAATACTTTCATTAATTCAGCTACACTCTTAGAATTATTAAAGATTACACAGACATTAGAAAAATAATGAATTCTATGTATAAAACTATTGACCTTCAAGGATTATCACAGTTTATGAAATGAAAAGAAAAAATATTTTGGACAATGAATATTTTAAATAAATGTGTTTTGTGCATGTATGTTTCCATGAAAAATGGTATAGACACTTCCCACCATGTTCTTTGGTTGTCACAGGATTCACAAAAAAGGACCTGGAGAAAACTATTAAGCTTTTTCATTGTTTAACTAGTTACAATGGACATTTGTTACAAAAGAAACACATATTTTATATTACTGCCTCTTTATTTTTTTAAAAAAGGAGGCTAAGAAAAATAAGCTATATTCAGAGGTTTTAATTTCACTTGTGTTCCTTCAGCTTACTTAATACAAAGTAAAGTAATTCTGCAAATAGACTGATTCTTCCATTTATCAAATATTTCCTGAGCTCTAGACTGATGCTAGCTTTCTTGTGAACAAGTATTAAAGGTGTGTGTGTGTGTGTGTGTGTGTGTGTGTGTGTGTGTGTGTGTGTGTGAGAGAGAGAGAGAGAGAGAGAGAGAGAGAGAGAGAGAGAGAGAGAGAGAGATTCTGCCAGCTTGGCCAAAGCTATAGTCCTTTATTGCAGTATTCTTTCAGTTGAGAAGACTTTTTCGGGGAAGAGTGGACATCACATTTATGTTATGTGGTTCCTTTCTGTATACAGTATCTTGGTAAGAGGGACTCTAGTTAGAAAGATGTCAGACAAATTATTTGGAAAAAATTATATTTCTGAAAATATTTTAATGAAATAAGAAAGAACCTATATATTCTAAAGTGAGAAGATACAATTCAAACCATACATAAGATGTTAATACCTTTTACATTTTTGCAGTTTGTACTTTTATGAACCACTGTAGTTCATGTTTTTCAACAATATGTAAGTAAACACATGCCTTGATTATGATATACATTGAAAAAAGTGGAAGGTAGCAGTGTCAAAAAGCATGTAGAATTGATACCAAAAGATGAAACAACCCAGATGCTCATGTATGAACAGTTGGATAAAGGAGGGAGGCCCATGCATATTCTGGAATATTTTCAGCCTTTAACATGTGTAAAATTCTGGGAGATGTTTACAACATGGATTTGAAATGAAGTAAATCTGTTTGCCTCACCCAGGTATTCTGCTTGAATTGATCAAGTGTGGAAGAGTCTAGCTGTATGATAGACCCTTGTAGGAAGCAAACTCTCATTTTAAATTCAGTTAATTCAAATTTAGTATGCATCTCCATAAAAGAAAATGATCTCTCTGAGTGATTAGCATTTCCCACAGAAACTAACATGGTTTATTACCATAAACAGTACATTTCTAGATATCATTACATATATATTCATGTGACATGCACACCAACACACTTAGCTAATGACCAACTAGAACATGTAACTAAAAAACATAGAAGTTACTGTTACTGAAGTACTTAATTATATCCAAAATGTGACTGATCAAACATAAAAAGTCATCTTTAAGCTATTGTAAATAAAAGTCTTCCTAAAATACGCCTTAAGTTTGGCTAATACAGTTGATAGACAAAAGATAGAAACAACCCAAGAGTCCATCTGTGGACAAACAGATAAACAAAAGATGATACACACTAGAGCATCATTTAGTCTTAAGCAGAAATGGATTCTTCCAAATATTACAACATGAGTGAAATGCAAAACCAGCATGCTAAGTAAGTGCACAGCATGTGAGCCAGCCACATAAGGTCAAATCCTAGATGATTCCATGTACGTAAGTAACAGCATGCTCACACCGATAGAAATGAAAGGTAGAATAGAGATTTCTGAAAACTGTGAGTGGCAAAGGGGTGTTTTCATGCATGGTTACAGTTCAGGAAAGTTAAAAACATGGACATGGATATTTGAGATGGTTGCGTGACAACATGAATTACTTGATACCGCTGCACCACACATCTAAAAATAGTTAAGATAGCAAGTTGTATGTTATGTTACATTTTTTTTTCTCCATGAAGAAAATGTATTTGACATTTTTTGAGTTTTAGTGAAAGTGGAGTGAGATTGCATAATTTCAAAGCACAACTGAGCTGTGTACTCGGAAGAACCATTAGAAGAGTTTTGGAATATAACAATTTATTAGCTTGAAGAATAGTCTCTACTTTGCTGTTGAGACCTTATGTATTTAGGAAATACAAATATTGGTATTCCCCTCTATTCACAAGCAGTAATGACTGTAATAAACTGCAAGAGACTATAGTTTAAAGAAGCAAAAACATCTTTCAAAGTGTTCACTTTGGTCACCTGATGGTAAGTGCATGGAGGTTTGTTCATCAGCTTTTTACATCTTAACAGTTTATCTTGTTGCTGGGGAAAGCCACGGTCTTATTGAAGCTCATATTTCTCTAGAAATTCTATGCTATCAATTGATCCTTTTGTTTCCTAGAGATGTTGAATATTTCTATTCACTTCAGAAATCACTTAGTAATCACTTAATATAGCAATCTTTGGAATTCAGCACATATATATTCACACAGTAACCACCATGATTATCAGGATACAAAACAGTTCTTTTACCCGAAAGAACTCCCAGCTCATCTCCATTCTTGCTCCCACCATTGATCCCAGACACATATAGGCCTCTTCTTATCACTGTTGTTTTGTCAGTAAGAGAATTGTTATAGAAGTGAAATCTAGCATGGAACGTTCTAAGAAAGGCTTACTCTACTCAGCATGTTATCAAATGAACCAGCAGTTTCTGTACTTTTGATTGCTGAGTAGCATGTCTCTGTAAGGATAGACCTCAGAATATTTAGCCAAGCATTCATGAAAGGCATTTGCAGTTTTCCATTTGGAACAATTATGAGTAGAACTGCTATAAATTTCCACATATATATTTTTGTGTGAGAACTAGTTTTTGGTACGTTTGCTTCTCAAGGGTAAGTAGCCAAGGGGAGGATGTTACATTTATGTATGTATGCCTCAATACCACACTACCTTCTTCCTAAGTGGCTGCGCCATTTTCATTCCCACTAGCAATGTATGAATCCTAGCTGTTCCACATCCTTGTAACTCCTTGCTATTGTCAGGAATTTTTTTAAAATCATTGTAATATGTGCAATGGAAACGGCTTTTTTTTTTTTAGGCTGTAAAAGATAATGTAATTTGGAGGCCATCATCTTACCCAACTCCCATCTGTAGAGCTGTTCTACTCCTGTACTATTAATATATTTCTGATACCATTTCCCTCATACATATACACCCTTCTTGTAAGTAATGCTTTTCCTATGAAATTTCATTGATTCAGTTTTTCATCTATTTAAAGATTTCTTTCTTGAATACTTAATAAGATGGCCTCTCTATGTTTAAATTCTAATGCAGTATTTTATATATATATTATTTTTATATCAGATATTATATATATAGTATATTAAATCAGTGCATTATTTTTACATCAGATGCTACAGTATTATAATTATATGATATAATTATATCATTGTAATATACGTTATAATATAATGTATTATAATCAGATATTATTATATTATAGCTATATAATATATCATACAATTATAATATCTGATTATAATATTATAATTTTATAATTATATAGCTATGTGATTATAATATAGCATTGTATTATATAATATATAATATCTGATATAATTATAATATTAAAATATCTGATATAAAAATGTACTGATTTAATATGTTTATTGAACATTTATAGCTTTTCATTCAGTTAGGTGGAAAAGACATGCTATAACAAGAATACAGTCTATAAAATTATATAATTGATCTTCTAATGATGAGGAAAATTTTATGTAACATTTGTTCACTATAGTTAAATTCTTTGAGATTGGTATATGCATTGTTGAAAGGGTATAAGTCTCTTTTATACTTTTGGAAAAATGAAAACAGATTTATGGAATTGAGCACAATTTTTGCCCAGGAGTAGAGGCTAGTGCCTCATGACTCTATTTCTGTTATTGTATGTCAGAGCTCAAGAAGATTATTTTATTTCTATAGATGTCTATGTGCTCCTAATAATTCTTTACAAATTGAAAACCTTAACCTTACATTGCATCTTTCTAGGATTTACCTCTAGCTACCAATTTTGGCAAAATTGTTTTAACAAATAATTTGGCTATATACTACAACATGATATAATAAATTTGATCATTATTTTTTCTTGCTATAGGACACTGTACACTGACATAAAGTTCTGATTTGATCTTACAACCTCTAAGAGGTAGCATATTGATTGATATGCTCCATTTATATGCTAGTTCCAACTTTTGATGTTCATAACCTTCTAGTTTTTCTCCTAACATACTGATTTATCAGTCTCTGGTTAGCATCTCTTCCAGGGCTTCCTTGTACTGATCCAATGCAGTAGCTTTATTTTAGGCTGTTGATTTCCAGGTTTTTATCACAAAATTCTACCATAACATGTTGTCTGACTCCAAGCTTATAAACACAACAATGGGCTTCATACATGTTTTCTTATACTTTTTCCAGCCATTACAAAAATAAAATTAATCAAAAACATGTATTTATACTACATAGAAAGGTTTTCACAATATATAAGTTAGTATAGGAAGATGCAGACAGTGGTTTCATCCTACATTGATAGAGAGTGCAGCAGTCCACAAGGATTGGAAGAGCTCATGGGAGTTTGTTACGGTGTTTATCTAGGTGTGACAAGAAGATTGCAGAAACAGGAAGGCTGTTTAAGTTGTGGAATTGTAGTTTTGTGGGGGTGTTTTAACCTTGTGTTTGGAAGGGTTTTTAGTGTTTGTGTGTGAATGTGTTTGTATTGAGATTTAGTTGACAAAAACAACACCATTTTTGTACATTGTATATTGTAAAGTTTTATATAAATATGTTGTATAATGTACCAAAATCAAGCAAATTGACACATCTGTCACCCATATAGTTACTTTCTTGTGTTGTGTATGTATTAAGAACAAATAAGATATTATGTCTTAGCAAATTTCAAATATACCATCCAGCCTTATTAATAATGGTCACCAGTCTGTACAATAGGTCCCCACATTTTATTTCATCCATAATTTCTATGAAGTCATCAAACTTGTTAGTGTGGAACCTGTCACTTTGACTTATGGGTGTGTTCAATTATACTTTATCTAATTGAGAAAATATGATGTTTGGTGTCAACTATCAGAATTTTTAAAGAATATAAAAAGTTGAATATTGTAAAGTAGATAATTTCTTAATATTTTTGTTCTAAGTAAGAGTAAGAAAACTCTGCTTATTCTTATGTAGAAAAGACAGTCTGTGTGGCTATAAGCTGCTTGCTTCCCCCACTCCCCGAGAAGATTATTAGTGAATCTACAAGCTATTTGACAAATTTTCATAACTCGCCATAGGGGTTTAGTAATAACAACAACAACAATAATAAAGCAATTTAAAAAGCATATTTTACAAATTCACCTCCAATTTATGTGGCTATTAGTTTAGGTGTGAAATACTAGGATAGACTATAAAGTTAAATCAAAAAAAATTCTCTCACGTGGGGAAATTCTGCTATAGACTCTTGCTTTCTTTCATTGCCTTTCTGATTTTTTCTCTGCATTGATCATATCATCTAATGCTTTGTCAGTAGAAAGATTTTCCTCTGTGATGGTATTTTAGGTGCCTGTGGAACAGCAATAAAATCTAAAATAGTCTAAGAAAGTAATAATCCGCACATACAAATATTTGCTGCTGCAGTTATTAGAATATGTGGAGCATAGACTTTGTGGGGTCTTTACTTCCTAAGCCAAACAATGACAAATCAAGATGACCATGCTTGGAGAGTAAGATAATCGATAAAATCCCTGAGGTGGTGTGAGTTCTAGAAGCTACCCAGCACTCTAGCTTTTATTTCTAGATCATGAAATTAGAAACTGTGAATCACAATTGTTAATCCTGTGGACTAAGAACCATTTCACAGTCTACTTGATGAGAGGGACTGTCTTTGGTTTCAGCTTATCAAAGTATTATCTTCTCCAGAAGAATATTATGTTCCTCACCAGTAACACTCTGTTGCCAAAAATGTACTTATTATTGTATTCCAAATTTTATTTAAGAAATCATGTAATTTGTTTTTGCTTTTGTTATGTACATAGTTGCAGACTATAACATCTCTGATTTTTCTTTCTGTAGACAAAGTGTAGAATATTTATTGTGTTTTCTTTGATGGAAAATGTTTACCAATCACTGATAGAAAAGGAATCTAAAGCCAGGAAAGCTCAATGATGCTTTAGAGGTGTTAGATTCCATTGGTTACCTGAGTGCAGAAGTGCACTGCTTTCTACTTACTGTTCTTCTGGCTGCCTGGCAAGTAAGTTAGCTTCTCTTTGCATTAGCTTCCCAACCTATAATACTGTTGGGAGAATTAAATGAGGAGGTGATACATGAAATTATTTTAACAGTGCTTGTCACATGATTATTGTTGCAATAATTGTTACCTATTTAGTGTTTGTGTGTGTAATTGATGTGATGTCCTAAAGAGACTCAGATTCTCCTAATTTTTTATAAGTGGGTTGAAGGCATCACATTTCAGATATGAAAGAAAATTGGCTTATTTTTATTCTCAGTTGTAGTATGGTTTGCTCCTCCTCCTTTAAGTTCTCTAAAAAATAATAGAAAGACATTTTATACTTTTGAATTACATTTATGACTCCTAATATTGAAGCGAAAACTTAAACACAGAACATTTACATAACAGCCCCTAGAATAACCTGTCTTGAATCTGGTAGATGAGACCTGTGGGTCTCTCATCCTTCTACCCAGAGGACATTCTTACACATCTAAAGCTACTTGAACTGATTACATTTTTTAATGATTCGGCTCGTATTTTTAATTGTATTTTATGCAATAGTGCAGTTTTGTGTTATCCTTCATTCTTTCAGTGTTATTCACACAAAGCTCATTTTCTCTGATTTTTTATATTCTTCATCTTCAGCTACAAAATGGTCATGCTGAACTACGTGGAACCGAGTGAGGCAAAGGCCCTAAACACTGGATCCCTTAGTACGTTGGCCTGTTAGGCCATTTTATTTCTCCCTGTGAGTTAGAGTAAAGGAAAGCCTATATTCTGCTGTAATAAAATCTAGAAGTCTAGTTTCCCAAGAAGTTCCACTGTGTGGTTGACAATTTCTAGAAAAATGATGTTAAAGGCTATAGGTTATATGGATTTTCAAAAGTATCACAACTAAAAGACCATCTCTAACCTTGACTTATTAAAATGACAAGAATTGGACTTGCCTGTAATTGCTTCCTGTGTGACTCCTATCTTGTGTTTGCTTAATTTACTGGTCCAGACGAGATCTTACTCTTCTCAGACCTTTACATTTAATCTCACAAAAGAAAACACTCCTTTTTCTTTTTTAACTGTTTAATACACCAGTTTCCTTGGCTTACTGTCATTTATAATAGAAATGTATCATAACAGAAAAGGAAATAGTTGGACAGGAAAAGATGCAGTGATGTTTACTTTAAAAGAAATTAACAGTTGGGTGGTAGTGGTGCATGCCTTTAATCCCAGCACTTGGGAGGCAGAGCCAGGCAGATCTTTGTGAGTTTGAGGCCAGTCTGGTCTACAGAGTGAGATTCAGGACAGGCACCAAAACTACACAGAGAAACCATGTCTAGAAAAACCAAAAAAGAAAGAAAGGAAAGAAAGAAAGAAAGAAAGAAAGAAGGAAGGAAGGAAGGAAGGAAGGAAGGAAGGAAGGAAGGAAGGAAAGAAAGAAAGAAAGAAAGAAAGAAAGAAAGAAAGAAAGAAAGAA
>CABHPP010119815.1:0-18266 GCA_902168425.1 Peromyscus attwateri | reverse complement strand
CTAGCTCTTACTCTTATATTTAGCCCATTTTTATTAATCTCTACTTTGCCACGTGGCTCGTGGCTTACCGGTACCTTACATCTTGCTTGTCCTGGTGGCGGCTCCAGGCAGTCTCTTCCTCCACCTTCCTGTTCCCTCAGTTTTCCTCTCTGTTAGTCCCGCCTATACTTCCTGTCTGGCTACTGGCCAATCAGTGCTTTATTAACATATTTGTCATACAGAACATCCCACAGCACAATTCCTTATTAAAAATAACCTCCTATTCTTTGTTTTTAAATATAATGTTAAGTCAGTCTTGTGTGTTAATAAGAAGATAGTCAATAAATAAATGACCCTCTTACTCATCTTCAGTCATCACACTATTTTCTTCAACAATTAAATTTTATCTATACTTGCTTTTCAAATTTTAGAAAATATAGTTAGTATTTCTTACTGATTTTCTCCATTCTTCTCATTTATTAAATGATCTACAATCTTTTAAAAATCCAGAACATTATTCCTTCATTTACCCTATTAGTAGGTTCATTGTTATGTTGATTTCAAAAAGTAATGATTTGGTTGTTGAAATGCCCAATACCTCAAAAAAATTATGGGAATTTGGGTGTCTTGCTATTTCTTTCTTTCATTTTTTTCTTTTTTCTCTTTTGCTTTTGTATGCTAGGGGTGTGTGTGTGTGTGTGTGTGTGTGTGTGTGTGTGTGTGTGTGCGTGCGTGTATGCTTGTGTGTTCACATGTGTATGGATGCATATATGTGTGCAAGTGCATGTGCACTTAAGTCACCTGTGTATGGAGTCTCCAATGTTGATAGTAAATGTCTTTCTCAATCCCTGTTAACCCTTTCCGTTGAAGCCAATCTTTCACTGAACTTGTAGCATACCATTTTGGCTAGCCTTACTAGCCAGTTTGTCAGGGATTCTGTCTGCTCTTCCTGCACAGTGGGGCTACAAGTGGGCCACTACGCCAACCCACCTTTCACTGGCATCTAGAGATCAGAATGGATGATTGGGCAACAAGCACTTTCCTTGCTTAGCCATCTCCCCTGCACTTGCTTGAGCTTCATGTTGGGCAGATGCTCCAGCTTTTCAGTCATCACTAGAGAAAGTGATAGATAGACTAAGTGGTGTGGTTAGACAACAGTCACTCTGCTGCTGCACGCTCTCAACTAGTGTTGGTGTTTAAACATATTTAAGTGTTGCTGAATTTAGGATATTATAGTAAGTAAAATAAGCCAGGCCCAGACAGACAAATAGAGCATGTTCTCACACGTAAGTGAAAACAAAAAAGCAATAAGCAAACAAACAAACAAATAACCTGTTGGTTTCACAGAGGAGGAAAGAGAAAGGGAGGTAAAGGCATATGAAATGCTGGATGCTGACTGAAGTCATAAGGAAGAATAAGTTATCTGTTATATATGACAATTACAGAATTCTGTAAAGCTCTAGAAGAAAGGATTTGAAGGATCCTAAAACACACATATGCAGATAAAATTTAGGTTCAAATATGAATTACCCTGTTATTTTCATATCTTCTGTGTATTAACTTTTGTACTATATCTCATGAACTGGAAAATTATTGCACAGCTTTAAAAATAAAAGATTTTTAAAAAGCTATTGAGTTTCAGATATGAATTATCTCATATAAAATGTTAGAAATAGATATCCTTTGATCAGCTAAATGAAGTTACTAGAAGTGCAGGCAGAGGACCTTCAATTTTATAGTATAGTGTATAATTGTCAAATGCAGTTGTATGGGATTGAAGAGATGGCTCAGCAGTTAAGAGCACTGGCTACTCTTCCAGAGGACTGTATTCAATTCCCAGCACCTACATGGTGGCTCCCAACTGCCTGTAACTACAGTCAAGGGAATCTGATGTTCTTTTCTGGTCTCCATGGACACCTGGCATACACATGGTACACAGACATACATGGTGGCAAAACACCCATACACATCACATAAAATAAAATTGATTTTTAAAATTTTAGTATATATAAACCTTTCCACCAAAGTTCATTATATTGAATTTGGGAAATGGGTGGTGATATCTTACATATAAATGGCCGGTTTCCGAGAAAATACAAAAGGTCTGTACTCCATGAAATACACTAGCCTTAGAAAGTTGAGTCCTTTTCATTCCCATCTGTGTAACCTTGTCAAATGCCGTCTGCGCTTTGGTTGCCTTGTCCATGTCAGTTCCCAGCGTGATGGAGCTTAGTTCCTCCTAAGAGCTCCTGTACAGCCACATGGGATTTTGTCTTCAGGTGTTGGCACCCTGTTGTCTGCAGTGTGTTCAGACTGAGACTTTTAAGATTCGGATCTTAAAAGATCAAGACTTTAGAGATTCGGAGCAATGGTTTGGAAACAGTTACCACCTGTGTTCCTTTCCTGTGGCTACTTATCAAGCTACTACCTTTGTAGTGATGGTAAGACATCTGCACTTTATTCTCCAGTAGTTCTGCAGACCACAAGTTTAATGTCAGCACCAAGTATCCAGGTACATTCCAGAAAGAATGCATCCAAGTACCCTGATGCATTCTTCCTGGATACCACAGTAGCTAATCCTTTCTGCTTCTGCTGACTGCAGATATTCTTGGTTGGGGAGATATTACTCATTGGAGTGCTGTCTGGTCCATGGTCACATTGACTTGCCCTCCTATCTGTAAGCAACCTCCTTCTGTCAAGAATCCATGTGATTTATGTGGTTGCATTTAGGAACCACCTAGAAATTCAAGAAACTATCTCTATGAAAAAAACCTCAACGTCTCCTTTTGTAGCCATATAAAATAGTATTTACAGATAGAAGGATTAGGATTTGTATATTTTTGATAGAAATGTTCAGACTAACACATCAGCTCACCTATGTACCTATTCTCTAACTCTTGCCTTGACTCACATCCTTCATTATCATTGTAGGTCAGGTGAAGGAGAGACTGGAAGGAGCCTAAAGGAGGGGAGAGAGGAGCTTGGAGAGAAAGAAATAGATGGATGGATGGATGGATGGACAGGCACACACACACACATACACACATACAAAGATGGTAGATAGATACATAGGTACATAGATATAGGTAGATAGATACATACATACACACATACATAGATGGTAGATAGATTCATACACACATACAAACATACATAGATGGTAGATAGATACATACATGGTATGTAGGTACATAGATAGATATAGATGGATAAATAGATAGTACTGACTTTGTTCTTTGCACTGTGTTCTTTAGCTGAACCACTTAAACACACGACATGATAGATCTTAGCATGAAGACTTTCAGGATTAGATGAAGCTAGCTGCCTGAACACTGGTCTGCAGACTTGTTAATTTCATGTTTTCTTTGACCTGATTCCCATAATCCTCATCTTAACCATGAAGACATCTAAAGAGACTCACACTCGGTTCTGCCTTCCTCAGAATCAACCGTCTTCCATCACTGCTGAAGGCAAGGAAAACCCAACGGCTGAATCAGATGTCAGTTCCCTGTCACACTGTATCCAAGAAGCCTGTGTGCTGTCGCAGTTGTTCTTGAGCATTTATTCTGATGCTACATGATGAGGAGGGACATTGCAGAAAGGTGGCTATGGGGAAAACATCTGGAAGAAATCAGTCTTCCAGGATCAAAGAGCTCCTTGTGTAGCCCAGAGGGTCCTCAGAGTGCTCCTCAGAGCAAATAAACGGTTCTCTGGATGAGTCACTGTGATTTTTTTTCCTGCCAAAAGCCCATATGTGTTTCAACAGCTCAAGGAAAAGGGATGGAGAAAGGATAAAGGAAAGAAAATGAAATTAAAGGAGGCAAAAAAAATCATTTAAAAAATTTTACATATGAATAAGAAAAATTGTAACATGATTGTAATTTTTCATATATCTAGCATTCTTAACATTGTGCCACTCACATTGCCCTAGCCTAGAGTAAAAATATGTATACATAAAATATGTTTAAAATCACAAAGAAATGTGGCAAAGGAAGGGTAGTGGAGGAGACTACAAGACTTTGAAACAACATACCTCTAATACATGAAAATTGGCAGAGGATAGTGAAGCCCAAGTCAGTGTCCCAAACCCTAGCCAGTGGCATTTTACTGAGGAAAAAAAAGTTACTTATGAATCAGTACAGCCATGCTTTGTTCTGCATGAGTGTTTTAATAGAGCGAGTGTAATATAAGGATCAGGTGGGCTCATGGGAATGGAACAAAAGGTTTTGTAAAATTAAAGCAAAATAATTATAGCTCTAGGTGCAAAGCGAGCATACTCCAGCAGTTGATAGCAAGGACCTGCTCAGAGCACAGAAGTGGGGGGGGGGGGGGGCGCGCGGGAGGTTTTTTTTTCCTTTTTCTTTTTTTTTTTACTCACTAACAAAGGCTTTTAATAGGTAACAGTTGTAAAGCATCTTTGAAAGTAATTAATGCACCCACACAAAAATTTATTAAAATGAAAATTTAAGGAATTGTCTAAAATGAATTAATTAACAAAAAAAGAACATCATGCCTTTCTTATTTTTTAAAGAAGGAGAGAAGGTTAAGCAGAGCAGATTTTTGTGAGATTGCATTTTAAAATGTTCCTGGTTTATTTAGTATCTGAATAGCCCTTAAAGAGAGAGTTGGCGGGTTTTATTATCCACCCCCTTTAGAAATACTAAATGGGGACAGGCATAAAATGGGGATTAATTTGCCACACATGAGCTTTACAACCCCTCAAAATGATGATATCTGTTTACAAAATGTCCCAAGTTTAATAAGTTTGTAGAGACCTATAGGAAGCAGAATAGGACATTCAGAGATGGAGATGGGTTTGTACTGTTCTGTACCGGGCCTTCTCCTGTGCTCTTAGGCCAGGAGAACTCTGCTTCCTGTGGACTTGTAGAAGATGAGGGCAAATCTGTGTGGTGCAGGACTGGTCAGTTTTACCTCAGAGAATTTCTAATTCGTGAGGAAAACATTGACTGTACTGATCCTATTTCTATAAGAACATTGAGTAGCTGCATTTGCTTTCTCTTCTGCTTTCTTTTGTTCCATACTGAGATACAATTACAAAGTCAAATATGTACAACCCACATGAGCATTTACTCTTTGCTGTGAAAGTGATTACTAGCCGATTACAAAAGTTTCTACTTTCAGGACGTTGTTGTTGGTTATTTCTCACAACCTTCAGGTCTGAACTTATAAATAAATCTTTGAGGATAAGGGCCTCCAAACCTTCCATGCTGCAAGTCATTGGATATGACAGCCTTTCTTCCAATATTGTCATTGTAGTCATGCAATATTCTGGTCGTTTCCTTAAGGGAAGTGTTTCTGAAAGCTAGTTCAGGTAAAATATGGGAAGGAAGGGAGTTGTTTTGGGGGATATTTGACCACACTGTGAACCCTGAGTTTGCATTTGAGTTAATTAAATAAAATGAACCTTGGGTCAGGAGGCTATATTAGCAGCTAGTTGACAGAAAGTAATCCTATAGCATCAGAGGACATCAGGGGAGACAGAGAGATGCAGGAAGTAGAGGGAGGGATTAGGAATGGCGTAACCTTTTCTGGTTTGGTAAAGTAGAAGCACTTCTCTTTCGGAGATGCCAGCTAGTTTCTAGCCATCCTCTCTGAGCTATCAGGTTTTCACCCCAGCCTTTGACACTTGAGTCTTATTTGTAAATAGAATTATAGAGATTTAGTTAAAGCTACCTTTAGTGGCAGTGACAGAGCCTGTGCCTGTGGGAACAGGAATCCCACCAGGTGTGGCCTGAGTGGCCAGGCAGCTACTAGAGAAGCAGGCCAGTAACTGCAGATTGCAATTGCTGGCTGAAATAGCAGTAGATTAAGGCACAGCCACTGTGCCAAAGTTAAAACAACAGAATTGTGAAGACAGTCTCCACTAGTTAAATGATTATTACACAAGTTTTGAAGTGGTAAAAGCACACTGTTTACATGCAACCTGCATAGATTTAATTGAATTTCCTTTGTCTTCAGTAGTTTTAAAATATCCCTTAATATGCCTTTGTAGTAATTTGGATTGTCTTCAGATTCTGTTCTTGTTGTTATTGTTGTTTTGTTTTGTTTTGTTTTACTGACAATGAGTCATGGAATTTATTTTAAAACAGTTCTATGGTGTCCATATCATTTTACCATTTATTCAAGAGAAAAGCGGATTTGTACACTTTGTGATGGATGTGCTTGTTTCTTTTTACATAAAGAATGAACTCTTGGGGCTGAGAAGATGGTTCAAATGGATAAAGTGCTTGTTGTCTAGGTATGAGGACCTAGCACCCTTGTAAAAAGCTGGGCATGACATTGTACACCTATAATCTCAGCTGGGAGAGTGGAGAAAAGCTGATCTTAGGACCTTCTGGCCAGCAGTCTCCGTAATATGTAATCTCTAGTTCCATCTAGTTTTCCTGCAAATAGCATGGTTTCATTCTTTATGACCGAGTAATACTCCATTGTGTATATACCATTTATTTTTTAATCTGTAGATCTATTGATGAGTATCTGTGATGACTCTATCTTGGCCTTTGTGAATAGTGTCACAGCAGACATGGGTATGCAGGTATCTCTGTATGTTGACTTCTTGTCCTTCAAATATATACTCAGGTAGTATAGCTGGGTCATATGTAGGTCTATATTTTTAGCCTTTGGAAGACCTCCATACTATTTTCCACAGTGGCTGTACTAATTTGCATTCTTTATTAAAATATTTTCATTCATTTTACACACCAATAAAAGATCCCCCTCTTCCCTCCTCCTGCCCCCAACCTCCCCCCCCCAACCCACTCCCCGCTCTCCCCTCCACAAGAAGGTAAGACCTCCTTAGGGGAGGCTCATCCAGTAGAGGCAAGTCCAATCCCTTCCCCCTACCTCAAGACTGCATGAGGTATCCCATCATAGGTAGTGGGCTCCAAAAAGCCCTCTCATGCACCAGGCATGGATTCTGATTCTACAGCCAGGGGATTCCCCAAGCAGATCAAGCTACACAATTGTCTCGCCAGGCAGAGGGCCTAGTCCAGTCCCATGCAGGCTCCACAGCCATTGATCCAACTTTCACGAGTACCCACTAGTTTGATTTGGTCGTCTCTGCAGGTTTTCCCATCATGATCCTGATGCAATTGCTCATAGAATCCCTCTTCTCTCTCTCCTACTGAACTCCTAGAGCTCTGCCTGGTGTTTGGCTGTGGATTTCTGCATCTGCCTCCATCAGTCATTGGAGAAAAGTTCTGTGATGAGAGCTAGGGTATTCACCAATCTGATTATTGGGGCAAGCCAGTTCAGTTCAGGCACTCTTTCCACTATTTCTAGTAGTCCAAGCCGGGGTCATCCTTGGGGATTCCTGGCAACTTCCCTAGCACCGGGTTTCTCTCTCTATCCTCATTTTATCTTCCTCCATCATGGTATCTCTCTCATTGCTTTTCCACTCCATCCCTGTTCCAGCTCAACCATCCCATTCCCTTATGTTCTCATCCCCCACCCCCTACCCTCCATTGCCCACCCCTCATCCCTAGTTCACTCATGGAAATCTCATCTAATTCCCCTTCGCAGAGTGATCTATGCATTCATCTTTGGATCTTCCTTGTCTGTTCATTTTTTAAAGACATTTTATTTAGTGGTTATGACATTGTAGCACTGCTCTGATAGTATCTTTGCTTATGAAAATAGGCAAATTAATAAAGTCCTGATAGAGAGGACATTGAGCATTCAATCCTTTCCTCATCATCTGTCCATAAGCCTGGTAGAACTCCACTGTCTCTGGAAAACAAGTGAAATTTAAAAAAAAAAATGGCATGAGGCTAGAGAGATAGCTCAGCTGTTAAAAGCAGTGGCTGCTCTTCCAGAGGAAAAGAGTTCAATTCCCAGCACCTACATGGGAGCTCAGAACTGTCTATAACTCCAGTTCCAGGGGATCTAACCCCTTCTGCCTTCTGCGATTGACAGTCTTTCACATGGTAAACAGACACACAGGCAGGCACAGACCCCCACACATAAAATAGATAAATACATTAGATACATACAATTTGAAGAAAGAAAGAAATTTGATGTATAGTGCTAAGAACTACCTGTTTTCCTTGGGTAGTTAGTTAGTTCCTGGTCCAACTGTCTGCCATGTGAATTGAAGCTTATGTATCCATGGGCCTGTGATCTGGGATAATATATTTTTCTGTTCCTGCTATATCGAATTACCATCAATTTAGCATCTAACAACAGATCTATTATTTCACTGTTCTCTAGGAGTTTACCTTGGCTTTTACCAGTTTCTTTGTTCTTGGTTTCATGAGGTTGTAATAAAGGTCTGCATTGGTTGTGTTCTGGATCTGAGAAGGATCCCACTTTTGAACTCCTGCTCCTCATAGCTCTGAGATGAAGCTCCCCCTTCCCTTGCTAATGACTAGCCAAGCCCATCCTTAGCTCCATGAGTGCTGTCCTTCTATTTCAGGGCCAGCAGAAGTGTCTCAAATCCCATGGCATCTTTCGGACTTCCCCTTCTACTAAATCCCTTTTCTAAATTTTAGTCCTAAAAGTTGTCTGTGTTTAGATTGACTTGATTGAGCCCACCTGCAGTGTGTGGCATGGTCTTGCTGTTTGAATGTCCATAACCATAACTACACCTGCATAGTTCCTCTGCCATATTACTGTAACAGTATCATGTACTAGGGTATTGATTTCTAGGAATTGCATTTTGGGAGCGTAATTATTTTGCTTATCAAAGAAAATTCTATAAGAATGCGCCATTTCAGTGATTTATTTCTAAGGTAATTCTGAGTGTTGAGGTTGTGAGTGTTCTCAGAAGTAAGTCAGTTTACCTAAACTACTATTATTTTTTTCCTAATATAGCTTATAGCACTTGGTAAAAGTAATTGTCCAACTTGGACAGTAAGGTCAAGTAGAAACATAGGCAATGATAATAAGGCAAGAAACTGGAAGTGACGTTCATCTGAGTCTGACAGCATTGCTCGAGGTTGACTCTGATGTTTGGGATTCAGGGTTTCTTCAGATATTAAGAAAGGTATCCAGGCAAGGATACTGGATTATGGTTTCTCTTATACTGTTTTCCTAAGGAAGAACTGAGCTCGCCAGCAACTTAGCACCTAGTATAATTTAAAACAAAGTGTTCAGAGATTAGAAAGATAAGGAAGAAAAGTTTCTAGTAAACAGAATTTCCCAAGTAAAAGTGGGAATGATTAGAACAGTAGAATTGTAAAACTTGAATGCTAGCTACAAATTTTAGTCTAATTACAAATAAAACATGAAGATATATTTATTAATGTTTCAAATGTCAGAATCTAATTTTAATTTAATAAATCTTACTTACACAGTCAATTATCAACTAAAAGCAAGGATAATTGAAGGTAAATATGTGTTTATATTTTTTCTCAAAATACATTCTGTTGTGCTATTCATGTATTTATGTTGGTTTAATTTATAATTGATTTCCAAGTATTCATAATTATATAATTAATAATAAAATACAGACATAACTGAGCATTATTGTTTTTCTAACATGATAAATAAACCCACAGTAGCCCCCATGCATGGACATATTCATAGAATGTACAAATATTCAGAACATATATAAAGTGCATGTAGTTCATTTAGGTGTATCTATTGTATCTACTTCACTTCTCAAATAGTCAATATACTCTGTCTTACTGTGTGTTGTGCACAGAATACCCCATAGGAGAACAAATTTTATGACCATAAACTCACATGAGGGTACACAACATTCCCCTTTATTTCTAAAATAAAACAGTATTGGTTTCTAAATAAGTTATATATAGTGAACACTGAGTGAAGTATAAGATAGCATAAAATTACCATGTCAGAATTAATTTTCACCTTTACTCTTACACATGTTAGATATGTAATATTAAGAATTTCAACTAATCATGTGTGGCCTCAGTTTCCTCTCCTATAAAATAAGAATTAAACTTCTCCCATTTATATTATAATTGATGTTCCAATAAAATGAGCTGGTTAAATTAAGACACCTGAAAATTATAAATTCTTATAAAAAACATTTTTATGTTTTATGCAAATATAAATGATTCCTTTTATTATGATTAAGGAATGGTCTGTCTCTTCAAATATATGAATTCTAGATAAAATGGAAACTAATTTATTACTCTATTTTTGTATCAGTTGAAGTGTTCATGTTTTTTTCTTGTATGTCTGATGAGTTGGTAGTTACAATATTAAGTAATTAGTAAATAAAACAATTTAGTAAAAAAAAAAAAACAAGTGAACTATTTAGTTGGTTCTAATGTTATTATTTGTGCTAAAGCTAATCAAGACACTATTCGTTGTCACTGAACTAACACGGAGAAATTTAGAATTAATGGTCAAAATATATAGAATTGCTATAATATATCTTGCTTGATAATTTTCTCCATTTTGTTAATTAGTTCATTAGTAAAGTCATAGCTTACTTAGTCCTAAATTCCAGCAACGATGAATTACAGAACTCAGGAGCATACTGGTTACATGGGAGTCATGGTGGCAGTTTGTGTGTGTGTGTGTGTGTGTGTGTGTGTGTGTGTGTGTGTGTGTAAGTGGATGGCTGTTTTTATGTTCCATTTCCATGACTCCAGATCCTCATTCTCAGGCAGAGATAAAGAGTTAAAGGTTCTTTCTGCTAATGAATAATTGGAGGGTATTGGGATGAGTTTTAATGTTTGTTAAGTGCCTTGAATACATATATACATGTGTGTATCATATATGTGTATGTATACATGTGTGTATATGTGTGGGGATGTGTGTTTGCATTTGCATGCATGTGTACATGCATGATTGTGTGTGTTTGTACAAATGCATGTGTCATTTGTAATGTCCCTTCTCTTATCCCCTCTTTGAAGATGAGGTTTATCATTATTTATTCCTGAAGGAGCCACTGGACCATACAACCACTGAGACTTTGTAGGTTAAAGATCTGGATATCCAGTTTCATTAAAGGGAATCCTACTTCTATCTCTTACTATTCCAGTTCTAACCCAAACATTTGGATTGGCATGGGTAAGAGGAAAAAAGAAGAAGAAAGGGCTAGCAGGTAGGAAAGGGCTGGCTGTTTCTCTCCCTCGTCCCTACTGTGTTTCTCCTTTATTTTCTCTTTCTTCAATCCTTCTTTCCTTCTTTTCTTCCCTCTTCCATCCCCTTATCTCCATTCTCCTCTCCCTCCCTTCATTTCTTTTTTCCTTCTGCCTTCTTTCCTTTCTTCTTTCATGTCTTTCTCTTTTTTCCTTTTTTTGACCTCTCAGAGACTACTTCAGAGGATAGCCAAATTTTATTGATTGCTTTCATTTTTCTTGTGCTTCTCATTTTCCTTCACATTGATCCAAACTTTCTCACCTTTCTCACCACTTCAGTCTTAAGAACACTCTTCACTGTGTCAAAGAGTAATACTGCCCTGAACAGATGATTTCCTCATCAGAAATCATGGGGAAATCAGTGGAAAATGTAATAGCTAAGTGTCATTCACATTCCTTTTCAACATTTTGGCTCCCTACTTGATCATTATCTAGACAATATTTTCTCATTGAATACAATTAATAATTTAATTGATTTATGAATTGTTTATTATATTAAACAGATTAAGGAAGGTGGAATTATTGTAATCAGTAGTATAATTCATTTCTTTAGAAGGCATAGACATGACCATCTCCAAGTTCTATGGAGAACAGAAAGTGAGATCAAATTACAGGTTGGAACATGCTATTACTGTAGAAAGGAACTGGATTGCTATATCTTTCCTTTATACCCAACAGTATATTTGTTTTATAGCTATTTTTTTTAGTAAAAATAAGTTTTAGAAAGGAAGAAAGGAATGATTGTGTTATTACGGATGTCTGCTGGCAATTCAAAATGTTGCTAAGCAGAATTTTCTTGGAGAATTCAAATTTTCCGGTTGGACTGACTTACTGTCAAAAAGTCAAGTTGATTATTCTCTGAATTAATTTGATAATTGGCTGAATAAAATGTTAATGCCAATTAGAAAAGGTAAAGTTTTAAACTCTGTAGCAAAATAATTTCTAAGACTGTTTTGTCATTTTTATTGATTTTTCTTAAACACTTTAGTGAATAGTTCACATAGTTATAACTTTCTATTTTTATGATGTATTGTTTCTTGACCTACTTGCTGTATGTGCATAACTTACACACACACACACACACACACACACACACACACACACTTCCTATTCCACCATTAATTCTTTTAAGAAAAGTCAAATTATATAGTATTCCTTTTCACATAAAACCACTTAGAACATCAGTTTTAGAAGAGCTTAATTCACTCATTAGATGTTTTCAACTTCTTTCTTGTGGGTATTTTTTGAAGAACATTTAAAAACACTTGTTTCATGTGCCCAATGTGCTCTGTGTATGTGTGTATGTGTATGTGTCCGTGTGTTTGTGTGTGTGTGTGTGTGTGTGTGTGTGTGTGTGTGTATGTGTGTGTGTGTACATGTGTACAGATACCCATGAAGACCAGAGCATCAGATTCCTTTGAGCTGAACTTGCAGGCAGTTAGCTGCCAATTTGGGTGCTAGGAAACAAATGCAGGTCCTCTGGAAGAACAGCAAGTGTACTTAGCCATTAAACTATCTATCTAGTTCATTGGAGAAACTTGTTTTCTTTTTTTAATGCTACTAGGAACTTGAACCCAGGGCCTCATGCACCTCAAGCAAGAGTTCCACCACTAAGGAATATGCCCAGTGTTTGCAAGACTTGTTAGGAGTTTCTAAGCCTGTCTCAGGATTTGTCTGATGCTCCCTGCAGCATGCCTTCTGCCCTCGCTTCCTGTTGTTTCCACCCTCCCTCCTCTTACTCTTGTGGAATCCCATCACATTACCTGTCTCCAGGAGCCCTCACACTTAGAGTCATCTTCAACTTCTCATCTAAACCATTGCCTTTGAATTAGGATCTGGCTTCCAATCCCACTTATTGATCATTCTTTACTCCATGATTCTCTTCAAAGTAGCCTTTCTCTCCCAGTAACATTTGGTAGTTATGCCATCCTTATTAAGCTGCACATCTTAAACAGATGCCCATAACTCCGTGTTTATCTTCCTTTCATAAATGTTTCTAAGAAGTTGAAGACTCTTGAAGTTTTCTGTGGACTGAATATAACTTTGTTTTTAAATCAATGTCCTATAGAACTACTTAAAACCAAAAATCTATGGTCCATGTAATAAATCTTCTAGCTGCCATTCAAACCTGATACTGTTGTGTATTAAGGAAGAATGGACTGGTTCCAAGGGAAAAGCTCCTGACAAGTCAAGGTCCATGTGGGAATGCCACGCAACTTTTTTGCATTTGTTTTATGTACCCAAGGAATCTGCCCGTATTTGGGGTTCTTAAACGATTTTGAGATAGGCCTATAAGTAAATATGATAATGTTGACATAATATATGAGGTTATAACCAAAACTAAAAATATAGCAAATAAGATGTTAGAAACTGACTGTCTTACCTAGTGCTTTCCTTAGAAATTAGCCATTATTTTAGAATTGAGTAAAGTATGAAATCAGATCGAATGGTTAATTAAGTTTTTATCTACAGTGTCTGTCAGACTTAGGTTGTTCAATAAATAAAATATTAGCTTACAATCGAATTAAGATCAAAGTCTGTGAGTGGGTGAGGAAATGTGGACTTTTAGTCTTAACAGGTTGTTCTCCTGAGCAGGATGCAGGGCCTGTAGCCCCAGGTGCTAGCCTACCAGGGTGGCCCTGTGCTTCTCAGGGCACCATGCCGATGAGCCTCCCACTGCAGCTCTGATTTTGGCAGCCACTGCACAGTCAGCTCTTTGATCCTTGGAGTGGCTCCTGCCACAGTAAGTGGTTCTTTTTGTTTTGTCCCTCCTTTTGGTCATTACTCCTACCTGGCAGTACAAGACAGAAACTAGGAGGTGGGAGGGAGCAGCGAGGGGACACTTGAGGAACACGGTCTGACAAGCATGAAACGCTGCCTAAACTGGTCTGGTTCTGAGAGCGCATGTCTAACATTGCTGCCAACTCATTAATGAATAGTTTATTTTGTATATCACACAACAGTCTGCTGAAAAGCACATTTCCCCATTCTGTTTTCTCGTTACTGTGGTCTTAAATCACCATAAAATCATCCATCCATATAAAACAAAGGCAGTACTACCCCTTGTCTTTTTATAATCCTCTTCCATAAGTATCTGGATATGCTTGTTAACATCTACTTCATCTTATGCTTTGGTACTTGAAAAATTGATTCTCCAACATATTTGAAAATCAACTTAGATGTCATCTTTTCATGTAAATATTTTGTTTAATTATATATTTTTGACAAATAATAATTCTGTAAATTTATCAAGTACAATATGCTATTCTGACCTATGTATATATTGTGAAAATATTTAACCAAGCTAATTAACATGTCCATAAATTTACCTGCATGACACTTTGTTTACAATTTCAACAAATTTGTAGTAGTCTCGGTTCACATCAATACAGCATTTGATAAAGAACATAAAAATGATTATACCAATTTTCTAATGAGGTGATGAGTTCAAGATGGTTCTACTAAGCCAAACGGAAGGAATATAGAGAAGGTATCAGAGTGCCAGGGCTGGAGAAATACTAATAGTGGCATGGAGGAGACATGTGGTTATAGTCAGTGATAACTTCTACACAGAGTCCCAAGTAAGCTATTCAATCTCTTCTAAATAAAGGTTAGCCAGATGGTGGTGGCACATGCCTTTAATCCTAACACTCAGGAGGCAGAAGCAGGCAGATTTCTGAGTTAAGGCCAGTTTGGTCCACAGAGTGAGTTCCAGGACAGCCAGGGCTATGATAAAAGCTGTATCAATCAATCAATCAATCAATCAATCAATCACTCAATCAATCAGTCAATCAGTTAATAATGTAAATAAATAAATAAATAAAACAATGTTACATTATTTACTTGTAAAAATCAGAATTTATCATAAACATGTGTTCCTTTGTGTATATTTTCCCTGTCAGCTGTTTCTTAAAGGCAACTATTTCAGCCATACTGGAAACATCTTCAAAGAAAAACTATCAGGCTACCAAATCCAATTTGTTTTCAATAACATTTTTATTCTTTAAAACAGGCTTTAATAGTGCCTTGTGTCATTTGACCAGAAAGTAGTAAATCTTGATTCCATGTGTTATTACTCACTTTGAATAATTAAAATGCCATATACTATGTAGTTTTCAATGAGTTTCAATGTTGTACATCTTAAGTGTATTTATTATATCCCTTAATAACAAGCTGTTTTGGAAATAAGGGAACTTAGCATCAGAGAAGGTAAATGATTTGAACCTGGTCATACAACTAATAAGTGAAAAATCTAGAATTCAGGCTCAGGTATTTCTGACCCAAAATCTCCCTTCCCCCTTTTTAAACCATTGTCTTTTCAATATCTCATAATGTAGATGACCTTGCCTTGCTTCCTAAAAGTGTATGTGGTTTGATAAGGGGGAAGGGGAAGTGTGTCACACATTTTTGTTTGTCTGTTTGTTTGCTTGCTTTAAGCACTTGAAACCATGTCCAGCACATTCTACTTGCCAATTTTTTCTCCTAATGAAGCCTACTAGCCTGGAGATAGCATCGTATTACATCCCAGTTTTATTTATGAGGGTACTTTACATTCACTCTTAAAATAAACTCAAAACCTTCTGACTTTCCTAGATTAAAGATAATATCATAAATGCTATATGCGACCTTGTAACTATAACATTATAAGACTATTTTTGGTAGATATTTGTTACAGAGGTATTAATATTGAGGATTTTAGTATATCCACCTTTACTACTTGTGAGTTTTATCTTCTGTTAAATGAAAATAGAAATAGGACCTACCTCAGTTTTTCTGGTGATTAAGTGAGCTGTTTATATAAATATATAAGTACATAAAATTCTTACATCAGTCACCAACATATAGGAAGTACTCAATAGTCTTAACTATTACTATAAATGAGTGGTATATGAATAAACAATACAAGCTTAATAAATATGTAGTAAATGGATAAATGAACTATACAATTTCTTTAAATGGCTACATATGACCAATTTATAAGTTTGGTATTCTGAATGCTTCTTTACATTTTGCATATCATATAAAACAAATGTTCAATAGCATTAAGAATGTCAACCAGTCTCCAAGCGGATTTATAAGCTCTGAAGGAGCCATGTTAGGACATATCATTACTTTCCCCACTGCATAGCATACATTCTCTGACTGGAGGTATGTGTGGCCACTAAGTAAATACATATTTTCTCCTTCTTGTCATAGTCGTGCAAATATGATTTATCTTTGGCATAATATAAATAGAAGTGATTGAGGATGCATGTATGCATTTGGTGAAAAAAAAATAAAGGGCAGGAAAACACAAAAAGGCAGTATGTACTTCTGTACCCTTGAGACACCAGGAATACATTGAGATCGAGGACAGAGCACATCACTGTTTGTGCCTGTGCTGGAGATGCCGCATACTTTCATGATGAAGACAACAGTATGGTTTTAGAAGGACTTTGTTCCTTAGTAGATTTGTTTTTAAATCCTGAGCTGTTTACTATCTAAGGCATTTATCTGAAATTACTATGCACTAAATCCCTCAGTTCCTAGAACTGCTAATCTGATTCTAGTAATAGTTTTAGAAAGGGTTCAAAGGTTTGCCTCCCTGTAGAATGCTCTTCCTATCACTCCTACTCCAATTCTACCTTCAGAAATAGTCCATGTGTTACATCTAAGAACCTTGTTTCATGCTTTTCTGCATGTTTGTGCTATGTTTTATTTTTCTGTTTAGAGATGGATGTTTTCCTTTAGCCTCTCGTGATTAAAATATAAACTCCTTGAAGACAGAGACTATGCCTTATTCATCTCTCAGTGTCAGTATTATCCAGTTTCTGAAACCGAATAGATTGTCAATAATATATATCCAATAAATAAATAAACTTGCCATTACACACATCAGATAAGGGACATGAATGAAATTTCCTCTGTATTTTTGTTTTTCTCAAGTGATTGTGAGCCTTTTTGAAATTTTTTATGAACATACTAATATGCTTCTGAGTTTGCTGGTTGCTTTGAAATACATTTTCCAATCTTTGGAAAGAATTTTTTCTGCCTGTTTAGCCTTTTTGTTTTATTTTGTTGACTCTGTGCATATCTTTGACAGCCGGGCTCAAGTGTGCTGTCTGTAAGTGATTGTACAATAGAACCAATAGAAAGTAATATTATTTCTCACTTTTGTTTACCTGCTCCCTGATTTGTTGCTTTGTTCATGCATTTTATATGCTTTCAAAAGATGTATGGATTGTGTCAGTGAGCTGGGAAAGTCTTCATTTCAGCCAAAATTCTTAGACCTTATTATGATATGTGATACATAGTTACAAGTCAGTAACTGTGGCCTACCTGAACAAATCCCCCATTGTTGCTTACTGTTTTGAGCACTGGGCCTGAGAATATTTTTAAAAATGAACTGAAATGTCCAGTATTACACGGTCTAAGAGAAACCCTGACACTCACAACTCAAACTTCTGTGTTCCAGGCTGTTCCACAAGCTCACTGAGAAGTGCTGTATATGTCTGATTTCTTAACTTCACCGTGCAGTAAACTTTTGCAATCCCGAGGCTAGAGACCTCCTTTGTAAATGTTGTCTGCCCAGTGACGGTGTTGGCACCCAGGAGGCCCTAGCAGATAAAAGTGGAAGAACATATGGCTTCCATCTGAGTACAAATTGGTGGCCATAACATAGTAATTCAGTGCACTGTCCCTTATACTGTAAACTGAAGAGTATGATTAGAAGTGTTTCTAAACGGCGTCTGAATTCTCCCACCCCTCCCCACCCCCTTTCCACTGTATTTTTATCGGCCTGAATCATAGCCATCCTGCGTCGCAGTCTCACTGTGTTATTTGTGAAAATGGCCAGCATGAGGAATTATTAATTAAAGCTAACAAATCACCCTGACGAGCTGTGCCCTGGCATGGCTGAAGGTTGATTGGCGAAAGTGTTCTCCTTTGGAGAAAAGACTTTTTGTGCTTGTGACGCAGTCAGGGACGGATTATTGAATATGCAAGTTAGAAGAAAAATCACAGGACAAGCAAATTGAGTATTTACTGGCAAATAATTGCTCTCTTAAGCTGTGGCTCTCTTCCTAAATTCTTAACATTCCCGAGGGTTAGAAAGAAACACAGAAAAAATGCGTCGGTACAGAGTTCATTTCAAAAACCCACATAGACTGATGTTTGAGACTTGTTCAGGTAAGTGTGATTGTGTGTGCATGGGAAGTGAAAGAACCAGCA
>CABHPP010119814.1:29785-40357 GCA_902168425.1 Peromyscus attwateri | reverse complement strand
TGTGTGTGTGTGTGTGTGTGTGTGTGTTTGTGCATGTGTGTGATGCATATACATATATATTTCTCATATATAGATATATAATTTAGAGAGAGAGAGAGAACAAAGTACAATCACATCGCTGAATAAATAAATTAGCACTTTCAAAACATTTGAATTTGATAAATACCCGCAACCCAAAGTGATTTCTATAACCAATCAGCATGACACAACACAGACAGCTTTGGTTGAAAACACCATGGAGAGACTTTGGAATGAAAATAACAGGTGTTTGTATACGTTGCTCACTCTGTGTGTGCGCTTTAGTGGGAGCAAAACGTACATCTAATTTACTTAATATTCCTAAAATACTTTTATTTCCTACCACAGACCAGATATTATGATAAATACTGGAGACTTCATAACCTATCTAGCTCTTTGTTTTATATATATATATATATATATATATGTGTGTGTGTGTGTGTGTGTGTGTGTGTGTGTGTGTGTGCGCGCGCGCGCGCGCGCTGTGGGCTGTTCTGTATGGCAAATGTGTTGCTAATAAAACACTGATTGGCCAGTGGCTAGGCAGGAAGTATAGGCGGGACTAACAGAGAGAATTAAAAGAGCAGGAAAGCAGAAGGAGTCACTGCCAGCCTGCCAGCCGCAGCCAGGACAAGCAGCATGTAAAGATGCTGGTAAGCCACGAGCCATGTGGCAAGGTATAGGTTTATAGAAATGGATTAATTTAAGATATAAGGACAGTTAGCAAGAAGCCTGCCACGGCCATACAGTTTGTAAGCAATATAAGTCTCTGTGTTTACTTGGTTGGGTCTGAGCAGCTGTGGGACTGGCAGGTGAAAGAGATTTATCCTGACCGTGGGCCAGGCAGGAAAACTCAAGCTACGTGTGTGTGTGTGTGTGTGTGTGTGTGTGTGTGTGTGTGTGTACACATGTACATATACATATGTGTGTGTGTGTATATATATATATGGAGGTAGAGAGGAGACAGCACTGTGTAGGACTTTAATTAAGTACCATAAGCATAAATGTGGCAGAATATATGTGGGTCTTACACGTAATCCAAAGAGAAGACTGTCGCTGAGACTACATACCCAGTGACCACACAGTGATGACAAAGGCCACAACATCAACCCCTAGTAGAAAGTGCTTCAGCCTGGAGCCTGAGACAGCAGGAAACCCATGGCCCCTCAGGTTCAAGTTCATTTTAAACTTTCAGTAGAGAAGTTTTTTAATATTCTAGATACAAAATTTGTAATTAAAAGAGAAAAATTATTTTCATCCTACTAAAAGAGTAACTTTTAAATGGTAAGAAGTCCATTGCAGTATTAAAAGTTAGTGATTGCAGTCAGCTTTAATTGTTAACTTGTACAACCTGGTGTCATCTGAGATGGGAATCTCACTTGAGGAGTAATCAAGATCAGACTGGCCCTTTGCCATGTTTGTGGGGCATTGTCTTGATTTCTAATTGGTATGGGAGGGTCTAGCCCACTGTAGGTGGCACCATTCCCTAGGCAGGTAGGCAGTCTTGGGATGTATAAAGAAAGATAGCTAAGCATGAGTCTGTAAAGCCAGCTAGCAAGCAGCCTTCCTCCATGGTTCTGCTTCAAGCTTCTGCTTGAATCCTTGCCCTGGCTTTTCTCAATGATCGACTGTGACCTGGCAATGGAAGATGAAATAAAACCTTCCCTCCCCTGAGCTGCTACTGGGAAGATTGTTTAATCATAGCAACAAAAAGGAAAGTAGAATAGTGGTTATATGATGTAACTATAACTGTAGTGATGCCCTTGAGCCTTGTGGGTAGGAAGGTCAGAAGCCTCCAGGATATTGTCTGACTGTAGCTTTCTGAATTTCTTCGTCTTTGTTGTGAGCTCGTCTCTATGCATCTCCCTTACTGTCTTTTCCCAAGGCTTTTTCTTTTCTCAAATGCCTTTCTGTCTACTACATACTTACAACACACACATATGAATATTATTTATATGTGTTTCTGCAGGATTATTCATCCCCCTCTTCAACTTTCTGTGATATATGGTTGAAAATGTTCTGCATTTCTTGAACAGTAATGATTCTTCAATTTTGTTTGTTTCTTGAAGCATATTTTAAAAAAAAAAACTGAAGGAGATTAAAATTGCCCAAATTTCTCTGTAATTAAAAAATGAGGAGCTGTCACCAATGTAGAATCCAGTTGTTTGTTTAGTTGTGCCTATATCCATGTGTGTGTTAAAAAAATATCACTATAACCGCAGGTCACAGGACCTTTTTTCTGTGTTATATTAACTTTATTATTATTATTTTAAGAGTTGGTTCTAATGTTTTGGTCAATTTTCCAGAAAGGGAAAAATTATTCTCTTCAGCTTTTGAAGTCGACACCTATGAGTTTTCAGAAATACTTAAGAATTGTGTTATGCATGTCCATTTGTGCTTTCTTTAAATATATAATAAAGAACCCTAAAAGGTACTAGAAGGGCGTACATGGATTATTTGTGAAAGTCTTTCCCTCATAGCTATTAGAGATAATTATCATGAAGTCACAGTGATACATGACCTCTGGTGAATGCTAATCACTCAACTTCTCCAACATCTTCTTTGAAGTGACTGAGTATGGTATGTCTCCTTTCTTCATCTCCTGCTGTTCTACGATGCTAGAAGTAAGCAGGTTTCCTCACTCTCCCCTTTCCTTACCTTTTTTCTCACCTCTTGCCCATTTCCTTGCCCAACCTTCTGATCCCAGTTCGTATATCACTTCCTCCAGGAAGTCCCCATCCATACCCAAAGTTCTTTTCCTGGGTGCTTTCATAGCACCCAGCACCCACCTCTTCAACCACATGTCTGTGCTCTGTGGGACCTGCCCATATTTCCTTGTTGTCATCCTCCACTAGATACAATACTGCAAGTGTGTGTGTGTGTGTGTGTGTGTGTGTGTGTGTGTGTGTGTGTTCTTAGGTGCAACTATTCACATCAAGTATAAAGTTAAGAATGTGCCCTTTTGACATGCATAAACATATAAACATTATGCTTATAATGTATATAATATGTAATATTATGTAATATATAATTATAGGTGATGTTCTATGTTTTGAACACTGATTCCAAGGCGCTTATGACTGTATTCAAATGAACACTTTTAGAATGAATAAATTATTCATATAGTGTTATCATGAGGGAATTAGAAAACAAATATACAGGTATACTATTAAAAGAAAGCCAGAGGATTCTGGCCCCAAAGTTAGTTTACATGAGATAAATATGTTATTAATGCCAGTGAGGTACTGCAGATAGATGTCCTCAAGACAGGAGAAACCTATATCAAGGGACTAGTACTAGATTTCCAGTAGCAACTATGAAATTTGCATTTGCCTTTGAGTTCTTGTCTATAGATAGGTAGTCTAATACAGGGGCTAATTTCAGTTCTCTAAGAACTTCTTGGATAAATATTTAATGTAGAGATCCAATTTCTGGAAGGAGTGTCTACTGAAAGTGTTTGAGCCTCCAGGACATGATGATAACACTGTTGTTAGGTTTGAGGACCAGACCAGAGTAGGGTCAGAACAAAGTCAATGACACAGAATCCAGAAAGCCTCAGACTTCATCAAAGTTAGAAAAGAATCTCAAGCATGGAGCAGCTCAGGGCCTGCAGACAGAGATGAAAGGGCTCTGATGACGAAGGATTTGAGGACAAGCCCCGAGGAAGTCATTATCCCATCAGACAATCCAATCATTAAGAAGGCCAGGCTGATCTGACTGTTCTGGATGGTTCCAGATGTTAATTTGCGTGGTCTACCATGTAGACAATTTATAAGAGGCAGGCAAGGCAAGAACAGATTATCAAGTCTGGTGAGTGCATTAATAATTCCATAGGAGACATCCTACTTTCCCTAAGACAAAGTCCAGAGATTGATTATTGGTCTCTTACTTCATAATATTATCTAAGATATGCTGGATATCTGATTTAGACACAGAACATGTTATTAATGCCAGTGAGGTACCACAGATAGACATCCTCAAGACAGGAGAAACCTATATCAAAGGACTGGCATTGGCCCACCACAAATATCTCAGAAGGGTAAAGCTTGTTTATAGTTCTTCACTAGGTGCTATTATGGTGGTGTCTCTCATTTCTACCAGATGGACAGGTCATAGTCTCCATCAGAAACCCTCCTGAATAAGCTGGGAGGGAATCATTTTTATAAAATGATTATATAATTTCCAGGTCCAACTGGAAAAGATCTTAGCTTTCAATCCAAACAGACCATGCTACCAAAACCATAGTGAAAGCCATAAGAGAATTAGGAAATTCATCATGGTGACCTCATAGGAAATTCATCACAGTGACCTCATAGAGACTCGTGTCCAGAAACCATTGACTTAAGTCCTGGCATCCATTCAGGCACCACTCAATTTTCCTTTATACTCACCTATTTTTCTTTCAACAGAAAAATGAAGGAAGGGCCTAGCAACATTTTGAGAGACTAGGAAAGTGAAGTCCATACTTGATTGACGAGTTCCTAAAGTAATTTCTGCTAGATGTTCAATATTTTGAATCTAAGCCACAGTTTTGGCTTTGAACCAGCAGCTGTGAGGAGAGGCGGATGTGTCTAAGAAAGGAGGCAGGAAAGGCTATTTAGAGAAAAGGGTCATTTCACCTGCACATAGCTTCCATCACTCTGAAGCCGACCATTACAATAGTTCCCCAGTTTATTAAACCATGAGCTTTCTCCCCGTGGGATCGGCACCTCACTCACCTACCTATCTTCCTCTATCTTAGACAACAGGCAGCCAATAAATATTTGTTGACTGAATGAATGATGAATTAGTGTATACATGTCAAATTCCCTAAAAGCACTGTGTCAGAAAACCATGTACCTTTTCTCAATGCAGAGGAAACCATGATGTAGCCTGCATTTATCACCAGCAGAATACAGCAAGTGTACTCAGAAAGATGGTTCCAAGAGGTTCTTGGGTCAGAGCAGATTAGAGAGCAACTAACAGGCCACGGTGGAAGAATGTTCTCCATGAAATGTCCTCATGTGTATTGGGTCTTCTTTTTCCTGGAGAAGACTCCCCTGAGCTATCACAGCCTTCCCTGATGTGAGCAATTAGACACTGAGTACTAATGGAAATGAGGGCAGAGAGACATAACATCTTGTAGATTGAACACACACTCAGTACTCAGCACAGTGCTTCATGAGCATCATCTCTGCTGGGGTCTGGTCCTCTCCAAAGGTCAGCTCTTGCCAACAGTATATAATACTAGGATGTGGGGCCTGAGAGCTTCTCCTTCGTGAATAGATTGATGTATTTATGAGAGGGTTTGACTGAGAGATTTTGTGCCTTTGTGCCCTTGTGTCTTTTGCCAGGTGAAGACAGTGTTGCTCCTTTCTGAAAGAAGCAGCTTCCAAGGCACCACACTGGATGCAGAGACTGGACCTTCTCCAGACAATGAATTTGCTGGAACCTTGCTCTGGGTTTACAGGCTCACCACTAAAATACAATTTGTCTGAACTATTCCATAGTAGCAATACCAAGAGGCTGAAGCAACCTTATCAGCCCTCAAAAAATCCCCACCCCCAAAAAGAGAATTAGTGTTATTTCTACTGAGCATTAAGAGGGGAAGTCACACTGCTATACACAGATTATCAGTGGGGATTCTGACTCCAGAGTCCCATCTTAAGTCAAACTTAATTCTCCTTGGTTTTGACTTATCTCAATAGAGCCATTACCACATTGCATTGTCACCAGAAAGGAACAAAAATATTTTTGTGACTGAATGGAATTTTAGTAAGCAAGCAAACTTCAACTGTTCCCCTGAATGCTCTGGTTATTTTGAAGATATATAATGTCAAGTGCATGGGCAGAGGTGGGACAGATGAGAGCTAGGTAGTGACTGCCAAGCATTTTCAAATCTGCCAGGAACGAGTTAACAGGGCACGTGGACACCCGGGAAATCCAATCACAAGGAAGTCGGAGCACCTGTCTGTGAGGACCTCTGTCCCCTCACCTTCCCCGTTTTTCATTGTCATAGACCTCCTTGCAGACAGTCATTTTTAACTGGTGTCCTCCCACTTGTCACAAGGTCTCTATCTGCCTGACCATAATGAGCAATTTGCTCTAATCCATGAATAGAAATTGGAATTTAATTCACTTTCGTGGCATTTTGAGAAGGGGGATGTTTAAACAAGCTATTTGATGTCCTCTGCCTCACTATTGAAGGTTAATCACTCTCCAATATGCATACTTTAGCTCCAAACTAGGTTCTTGGGAAAATGGAATAATTAAACCACAAGTGGCAATTACTTGTATTTTAGTCAGCTTCTTGCTAGAGAAACATCATTAAGTAATATCTTTTCTAAGTTGGCGTCCAGTTCTCAAATTTCACTTTTCAAATATGTATGCCATCTATTAACTTCTGTTAATTCTGCTTGGTATTGAAGGCAGAAAGAAGTCATTAGCACAGTGAAGGGTCAGTATTTTGTAATACACGATACAGATTATTCGACCTAAAATCTCGCTTTGCTTCAGGGATTTGTCTCCACTTGTATGCATTCTAAACGTATAAACATTGCCTTGTTAGAAATGATCCTAACTTTTTATTTAGAAACAAACCTATCTCTGGACTATCCAAGTAAAGTTAATACCTTATATTCACTTAAAATTCTCTTTCCAAAGAAATTTATTGATGTCGAAGATGTTTTTAATATAATATGGATGGGAAAAAGGTTCAACCTGACAGACAATAGGGCACATAACTTGTACATTTACTGATAGACACGTGAGAAAAATGATTACACAGAAACATACCAAATATCTGAGGGTAGTGACTTTAGAAAGATTTTAATTGGCTTTTAACATTTTTCTATTTTTGTGATAAATACATATTAATTTAAAACTTTTATTGCTGCCTCATGAGCATCAATAATTTGTATCAGCAAAAGTTCTTATCTAAAACTCAAGCACTATAAGTGGAAATGAATACTCCTTACAAATCCTACTATTTTGGAACTTCCGTCAGAGATCAGCATGGTTCCTAATTTTGGTGTGAAGCCAATGTTCTCAGCAAGGGCACTGTGGACAATTCAGGCAGGTTAGCTATTTGGGGTGGCAATGATATTTTCACACATTGTGAGATGTTTCATAATGTCCTTGGTGTCTATCCCTGAATGCCAATAGCATTCACCTCTTTATCATGACATCCCGAAGCATCTCCAGATATATTTAAATGTCCTTGGGCAAGACAATTCACCTCCTAACTAGAATTACTAATGTCCAGTTTCCTAGTTCCTTTCCTCTGTTTCAGTACACAAGCAGAATTGTAAGCCATATATAATAAAAATAAATGAAGTAATTATGTATACTTCTACAACACGATTTTCTTTCTTCAAAGTCATTCCATATTATCTTCTATAAGTTAATGCATATATATCTTGTATAATGCACTAACAATCCAAAACAAAAGAAATTCAATGAAAACTTACAAAGGAGAAACTTAATTGATTGTAACCCAAAGACCATCAGGAACCCATTGATTCACATGTAATATATCAGGCTAATCTGGGCACATCCCACCCTTTGATAAAAAGACAAAACACCTTGAAATCTGCTGTAACTGAAAGCCATTTTGTAAAAAAAAAAAAAAAAAAAAAAAAACCTGAAATGGTGAGATGATCATTCATGCAGAAGGTAGGAGAGAAACAAAGAAAGAGACCCTCACATTCCACAGCAGCTGCCAGGCCAACATGAAACTAGCCCATGATTTTAAGTATTAATGTTTCCTCAACAGTGACTGAGATTTGACACCAGCCAGTTTTTTACCCACCTTTCTTCATCTGAACCCACCACTATAAACTTCTCTTTTTTTAAAATGGATGTGGAGATTCTGAATCTCAGTTAAGTCCACTTTAACCTCTGAATTCAGAATCTACATTTAGAGCTGGGAACGTAGCATAGTTAATAGCATTTGTTGAGCACAAATGAGGCCCTTGGTTCCATTCCCAGCATCACAAAAACAAAAACAGATAAACCCAAGAATCATAGCTTAAAAACAGAACTTAATTCCTCTCTACTACAATGTAACAGTCAACTTCACCAAAAAGAAACAGTACAGAAGCTCCCAGTCCTGGTGTAACTCTTCTGCCCCAACTACACGACCCCCTACCAGAGGTGACAAATTCTCTGACTTTTTTGGTTAATTCTATTTTTGCTTGCTTTTCTTTAGGATCTATAATCTGTGTGTGCATCCCTAAACAGTATGCCTGCCTTGGCAATTGTGACCTGATTAAAGAAGGGTGATATTTAGTGTTCCTGTTCATCTTGCTTCTTTCACTTACTGCGTGTGTGTGTGTGTGTGTGTGTGTGTGTGTGTGAACTGTCTACAGTGTTGACTGTAGTTATGATACAGTCATGTCCATTATTGTAGATACAATATTTAAACATTCTTCCTTTTCTAGTACTTGGATGTTTCAATTTTTAAAAATGACAAGGAATTCTGTAACACACATTTTCATTCATAGATTTGGGGACATAATGTGCATAAGATTCACTAGGGTATAAGGATTAACCATACAGACATGTCATGGATTAACCATGCCCGCACGTGATCTGTATATGGTTCAAGGTCATGTGAGCATGATAAAGCAGTTCACACCTTCACCATCATGTGACTGTCCAGAGCATACAGCCCCTGCCTTTTAACAATATATAATGATATGTGAACACCCTTGATTTCTTTATTATATATATAAAATGTTTTTATATTTTTAATAAATTTATTTATTATTTTACCAGCAACCATTTCCCCTCATTCCTCTCCTCCCCATCCCTCCCCTCACCTCCACTCTGCCCCCCATCCACTCCTCCTCCATTTCTATTCAGAAAAGGGCAGGCCTCCCATGGATATCGACAAAACATGGCATATCAATTTGCAGTAAGACTAAGAACTTCCCCTTGTATTAAAGCTGGGCAAGACAACACAGTATGAGGAATAGGGTCCTGAAGCCAGTAAAAGAGTCAGAGACAGCCCTTGTTACCACTGTTAGGAGTCCCACAAGAAGACCAAGCTACACAATTGTCACATTTTTGCAGTACCTAGGTCAATCCCATGCAGGCTCCCTGGTTATCTGTTCAGTCTCTGTGAGCCTCTATGAGCCCAGGTTAGTTGATTCTGTGAGTTTTCTTGTGTCCTTGACCCCTCTGGCTCCTACAGTCCATTCTCCCCTCTTCTGCAGGATTCCATATGTAGCCAGAACTGGCCATCTCCTGTGTCCAGATTGGTGCCTAGTCCAATTGTCATCAGAGGCTTTATCCAGAAAGTAATGGAAACAGATGCAGAGACCCACAGCCAAATATTAGAAACACCCTTGATTTATACAATTGTTTAAGGGTCTCTGAACAGAGTCAGTACAAGGTGATGTCATCTAAGTGAACATCTATTGTAGAATATTAGTTTAAGATGTGTTATGTTTATTTATGCTGTGGAATACTTGTTTAATGATGCAAAGATGTGTTACATTCTTTTATGTTACATTTGTTTAACTGTGTAAATCTGTGTTACTTTACCTGCCTAAAACACCTGATGGTCTAATAAAGAGTTGAATGTCCAACAGCTAGGCAAGAAAGGGATAGGCAGGGCTGCCAGGCTGAGAGAATAAATAGGAGAAGAAATCTAGACTCCAGAGGAAGTAGAAGAAGGAGGAGCGAGAAAAAGGGAAGGAGAGGATGCCAAGGGCCAGCCACCTAGCCACACAGCCAGCCATGGAGTAAGAAGAAAAGAAAGATATATAGAATAAAGGTAAATAACACAGAGACAAAACATAGTTAAAGAGAAACAAGATAATTTAAGTTAGAAAAGCTGGCTAGAAACAAACCAAGCTAAGGTTGGGCATTCATAAGTAAGAATAAGTTTCTATGTATTTATTTGGGAGCTGGGTGGTGGGCCCCCAAAGAGAAATAAACAAACAAAAAAAACAAACAAAAACCAACTACACACTTCTCCTCACTCCTAGGGGGAAAGGAGGGACTTCATCCTTGACAGTCTGAAGAGAAGAGATGAGGACTGGAGTTACTAAGCCACATTAGCCCTGGGTTGCAGGCCAGAGGATACTTCAAATGCCTCACCATTATAACCATATATTTGCTTTAAAAAGAGTTCTCCAAAAAGTTACATAAAATGATTGTCAAATCCAGCTGACCAAAACAAATAGAAAACAAGGGCCAGTGATGTTTCCACATTGGGCAAAAGGGAACTGATAGAGCTTCTTGCCTGCTCTCATCTGATCCTTCAAGTGACCCCTACATCATAAATGTTGCCACCATGCATCCGCATTTGAAAGAGAGTATTTCCATGGAATACTCTCTACCC
Source organism: Peromyscus attwateri (assembly GCA_902168425.1). Taxonomy (NCBI): domain Eukaryota; kingdom Metazoa; phylum Chordata; class Mammalia; order Rodentia; family Cricetidae; genus Peromyscus; species Peromyscus attwateri. The sequence goes on along the minus strand of CABHPP010119814.1, from coordinate 30,009 downwards.
TTCATCACACACACTCAGCAATGTTCAATAGCTCCCCTTCTCTCTGTCTCCATCTTCAGTGTGGTATTCTCACGTGCCCACTAAGCTGGGTACCACAACAGCCTCCTTGTTGTACTCTCTGAATCCACTGTATTTTATGCTCCAAAGTCGGGAAACTTGTCTATTCCCATCTCTTCATCAACCTTTTCACATAGTGAGCAAACCACACCTAAATAAGTGAATGA
>CABHPP010119814.1:7738-29775 GCA_902168425.1 Peromyscus attwateri | reverse complement strand
AAAAAAAAAGAAAGGAAAACATAAAATATATGAATATATATTTAGTATAAAACATAAATTTTATATGTCTCTATAAAATGTGAATATTTAAAATACATAGATAGTATCATTAAAAAAAAGAAAGAAAATATAATTCTGGCCTGCTGTGGGATGTTCTGTATGTTAAATGTGTTGCTCTGATTGGTTAATAAATAAAACACTGATTGGCCAGTAGCCAGGCAGGAAGTAGAGGCAGGACAAGGAGAGAGGAGAATTCTGGGAAGTGGAAGGCTGAGGCAGAGAGACGCTGCCAGCCACCGCGATGAGAAGATGTTAGGATACCGGTAAGCCATGAACCACGTGGCAACTTATAGATTAATAGAAATGGGTTAATTCAAGTTATAAGAACAGTTAGCAAGAAACCTGCCATGGCTATACAGTTTGTAAGCAATATAAGTCTCTGTGTGTTTACTTTGTTGGGTCTGAGCAGCTGTGGGACTGGCGGGTGACAGAGATTTGTCCTGACTGTAGGCCAGGCAGGACCAGGAAAACTCTAGCTACACTGGCCTGCAATCTACAGCAACCTACCTAGAAAATCAACCCATGATCCAATATAAGCAGCTCAAGATAAAAGTCTGCAATAACTGTAATTGTAAAAAGTAACACTGTTATTTTAGCAATAGCCTAGGAAGCCAAGTAGTAACTTTTATAATGGCTAGACACAACAGCTAGGGCCTGATTAATAACTATTTCTCTAATTAGTTTCCCTGCTTCTTACTTAGGTAAAAACTAGAGAAAGCTAAGCATTGCTGGGCATGGTGACTCATGTCTACATCCCAACACATAGGAGGCTACAGAATGAGGACTGACATGAGTTCAAGGACAGCCTATGCTATATACTGAGTTCCAAGCCAGCTTTGGCTACAGTTCAGAAACAAGCAAATAAATAAATAACCCAATCATATACCTTTAATCATTCCCAGGGGATTTCTTGTTTCCTAACCAATTGCTTCTCCACGCCAACACCTTCGCATCACTGCCATCTGAAACCTCCCCTTCTTTCTACCACAGGGTCTTATGACTGCCTACCTGCCTTGGAGTCTCTACCAAAAATACAAGTGACAGTGGCTGGCTCCCTTGCTAGGATGTACAGGAACTACATGGCCTGTGAACGTTCTCATTGGTTGCTGTTTATGTCCTCAGGGATGTTGCACAAGTATGTACTGAATAAGTGATGGAGAGCATCCAATGACAGTCTACAGTAAAGGTGTCACCTAGAGTTGAACGGTGTACACTGTGCATGAACAGATATGGCAACTCTAAGCTGGTTCATCCTTTTCGTCATGGAAGCAGAGTGGAGGAGTAAGCAGAGGACCAGAGTGGCTATGGCAAGTTGCTTTTCTTATAGAGCAGGCAGGTGTCTGGCCATACCTTTCACAGAGATATGAGTGAGGTAGCGTGCCACTTTGCACCAATGGATGCCTGCTTTGGCCCTCAACTCCAATAGACAAAATGCTTGTTTGCATCAAATTCTCTACACTGACAACCTCGATTTTAGTGGTGTGGTATTAAGAGGTGGGGCCTTTAGGGGGTCATTAGGTCATAAGAGTGGAATCCTATAGAATAGATCCATCACAGAGAGGCTTGCTTTCTCTCTTTCTGTGGTCCACTCTGTGAAAGACACAGTAAGGAGGTGTCTATCTGCCTGCATAAAGTGGGTTGTCATCCAATATCAGACTTTGGGGCACTTTATTCTTAGATTTCTAAGCCTCTAAACCTGTGAGAAATAATTGTTGTTGAGGGCATCCGTCTATAAGACACCCATCCCTCTTGTCTTAAACCAGTTGTTTTCTCATGACCCAGCTCCATAGTTCTAACATTGCCACATCCTTGCTCCAGTCAGTATCTGCCCATCCCAGAGGCCAAGCTCTCCAGGAGACTAAGCTGCCTTCTCCATGTGCGCTGACACTAGAGCCGTGCATGGGTCTGTTTCTCCTGTCTGTGGTTGACCTGGTTTCCCAGTTGAGTTGGTTCTTTCTGCCTAAGGCCTTAACTACATTGTGCTCATTTAAGTAACATTGTAATTATTTAATATTTAATATTCCAGGTCTTAATTCTCCAAAAATAACAATTTCCTTATGCAAGAGATCACAAACACAAAATGAGTCCCTAAGCAACTTAGCAATTCATCTAAACTATGCCATGGATGAGCTGGGGACTGTAAAGCACCAAAAGAGGCTGCCTTATTTAAAAGGGCCAATTAGTAACTTCCGGTCATTTTGCTGAGTAATAGTACTGATCCTTGTATAATAGAGCTGATTTATGCCAGTCTGCAAGAATAAACCACATGTATCTCTTTTCAACTCCACTTGACCAACATCCTATTAGCATCTTGAAACCAGTTACCAGAAGAGAGTTTATACTGGAGAAGCGGGGAAATGCGACAAGTCATGACTCAAAACAAAAACTCAGAGTGTTCAGCATCTATTAGCATACAAGCAAATGAAGAAGAATGTGAATATGCTTAGATACACTGATATTTCAAGAAAGGAGAAAGTCAGATGCCTTTGTGACTCCATCTTAAAACCCTAGCAAATCAAACAATGCTTTATCAAACACTGCAAATCAAACACCACATTGACATAAATAAACACCCCTTGGGGCCACCTGCTCACAACTTCTGCCTTGTGGCAATGTATCATAGCCTTGTTTATGCCTTCAGATCTTTAGCTTATACCTATAAAATTTGAGCAGTGGAGTCTCAAAGGAGCCTGAGTATGTTGAATACATTGGTTAAATCCCTAATGATCAACATTTCTCAGGGACTGTTTTTCTTAGCATCCTTGGATGTGTGCAAATATTTATTATCATATGTTAAGAAGTTAGTGTGTATATTAAAAGGCAGTTTTAAGGCTGAATAAGGTCATTTGTTAAACTAAAGTGATTCATGGATACTGATGGCATTTCTTGCTTTAATAGCATCATACATTGCAAATTAATTAAAAGATACAATTTACTATAGATATCTCTATAACTGCACATGCATATACAAAAAGAAATAAAAATCAATTCCAGCACATGTAATCACCCTTATATTAACAGTAAGGCAAGGCAGAAAATGAAGCATAGTAGTATCTAACTCAGACGCCATCACTGACTACTCTCCTAATATGAAAAGAAGGACACAGTTGACTTAGTTGATGTCAGAGAATTTTGCCCCAGAGAATATAAGCATCCTCTCTTGCAAAGGTCACTTGATATGCCCATTGAAACATTTGTTTAATTTTCATGCCTATTCTTTGAACATACACTAAAAATCTCTGAACCACTCATTAGAGTAATATTATGGCTACTCAAGTTTTAGTACTAATTGTGTATTTCCAGTTTTAACTTTATGCCAACATTAATGAGTATAATTCATCTTACATGGGCTTTAGAATAATTGCCAAGCTTTTTTTGTATGGTGTAAGAGGGTTATAAAGCTAAGAACGTCTCTTCACATTAATCACTGCCATAGTGAAATACTCGAGTGACATTTAGTTCAGAATCCATAATGTACCTGGGATCTATAATCTCTTGGTTGTTGCTCTTCAGTGACTCATTCTCCCAATGAGATAGGAGTTTTATAAGTTCTAAAAAAAATTTAAAAGTAGAAGTAAGAAATCATAGACAGAAGTGTCTAAGACAGGGTGACATGTGAAAGATTGAAATTTAATTGCTCTGTCTTCCTACCCCAGTTGCTCTTCATGGATAGTTCTTTGAAATGCAGAACAAATGTTTCTTGTCCTTCTTTGTTTATGATGCAGATGAAAAATTCAACAGCTAGGTCACAGTGTAATCTGCCTTGCATACCCTTATAAATTTTCTATCTTTCCTGCGAGCAGAACAGTGTCCTCATCAACTTTGAAATGGAAAGCAGTCCAGGCTAGCAATTCTCATCCTTTTACATTAGTTACCCTGTTAAAATGATTTGAGAATCACCTTGACTCTGTGTCTTCTTTATTAGTGCCAAAATCTCCAAAACAAAGGTAACGTTGAATTTCTGAATTTTAACACATCCTTCTAAATTAATAGATGGGCATGCAGGTTCTTATTATCATTCCTGATGCAATTTCTCCAATAAGTACTGAAAGGTACTGCTGAAGCAGATAGAAGGGGGCGGGGGTCGCAGTATGTTGAGTACTATGAGCTGTATCTAGAACACAGACTTTTTACATAGGCACTTCCAGGGACAGCTGGAAAATATTCACAGTCAAAGCTCCTTCACGAAGGCCAAACACAGCTGGAATCCTCATGACACTTTGTAGTTAGATAAACAAATGAACCAAAAATACTCTTCCATTTCCTAAAGTTGGAACAGCAAAGCAATGGCAAGAAGCTAACACCCAACAAGGAACAAAGAATTAAGTTGGATAAGAGGAAAAGAAAAGTTCTGAAGGGATTGTGAAAAAGCTCTGCTATCAGTGGGTTGTGGATCATGGAGATTAAAAGAAATTGAGCTGTGGAGCAACTCAAGAAGTGAACTAAACCTGCGGGGTCCTTGAGATGGAATTGATGGAGAAGTTGAAGTTAGTAGTAATGAGACAAGAGGTAGAACTGTTGAGTGGGTAACATGAATGTGGTGGGCACAAGATAATTATTCCAATGAAGTGAGCCAGCTAACTAGCATTCCAGGATGTGAGGAAGGTTATCATTATGAACATTGATGTCCCCCAAGAACTGTATTAGAGAAGTATTGGAGAACTGGAGAGATGGCTTAGTGGCAAGAGTGTTTACTGTGGAAGTGGCAAGAGTGTTTACTGTTTCAGCATAAGGATCCAGTTTCAGACCCCAGTACCTCATGCTTGTGCAGCAAGGACCTTAGCCACCGCATCATTTTCCCTGGCCCCTGTCACTCCTAATTTTTTATGTCATTTTGGATTTCCTTACTGAGCTACAATTTATTTCCATGGTGCCTTCACTTGGCTATTTAAGCATCTCAAATGTAAAGCATTGAAATCTAAATTTCCTATTTATCCTCTCAGCTCTACCCTTGGGTTTTCTAATGCCACCTAGTCAGTTACAGCAGGAGTCCAAGCCAGACAAAAACCCTGAGAAAGTACAATCAGACAACAGGTTCTGTTTTTAATCTGGATTGAAAATCCAACTACTTCTCACCACTAACACTATAACATTAGGGACTCAACTGAAGGTGATATGAGCCTTCCTTTCTTCCTCTATGTGCGTGCGTGTGTGTGTGCGTGCGTGCGTGCGTGCGTGCGTGCGTGCGTGTGTGTGTGTGTGTGTGTGTGTGATCTACTGAAGGCATCTAAGAGGGGACTTGTTAACAGGTCTTGGTAATGCTGTTGTCTGCATCTGTTGCAATAGCTTGAGGCTTAGAATATAGGCCATGACAGGAAAGGGATGTATACCTAAAGAGGAGAAGCCTGGGGAAATACACAAGGTTGAACTAGAACCCATGTCTATCCCTACTATCTCCCCTGGGTAGTTGTGTTGCAATAGAAGAAGCTGGTGCTCTTTGTACACATCTGGCCCACAAGTCAGACAACTTGAAGGAAAATTCAGAGGAAGGTCATACAGTGACAGGCTTTAGTGTTATCCCATACCAAACTCATGGCTTAGCAGATAATCAATACATGTAAGCTGCAGATGCATCTGCCTCAGGCTGCTGAGCATTAAACAGCAACATGACTGTGCCATCACTTTTAAATCGCAAACTAATAAAAAATGTCTGTGGTTCAGAACTCACCAGAAACATGCAGGGAAGAGGATTCTGGGAAACTGTCATTCCAGGCAAGCTGCCGCATTACAGATACTACAGTGCAACACCTTGCCAGCTTGATGCTTATGTGCAGCTCTTGAAATCACAACCCTGTTAATTTCCCAATAAAGACAACAATAGAATCACATTTCCACTCAACATGAAAGTTATCCCACCCACCAACGAAAATATGCCAACCCTTTTCTCCCTAAGAGACAAAACGTTTCATTTGTGTGTTGTTCCTTCTTCTAGCCAGCTCCACTTCTTACATCTTGAGTATATAGTTAATTATTATTAACATATCTTATATTAGATGCTGGCAGATTGGGAGAGACAAGGAAAACAAAAATATTTGCCTAATATGTATATAAACATATCAAACTGGAAAAAATAGTCATAAATATTACACTCTCACTTTCTGTATTTGGTCACAGTGTTGTAGCTGGTATTTAAAACTACCTCTACATATTATTAATTACATATTTCATCAGCAAGCACCTCAGCTCATCCTGGTAGCTTGTCTAAATTGAATATCAACTGCAGCACAACCAAATATTCCCAAATTGACATAAATATTTATTGTTTCACAAGTTTTGTGAGCCAACTAAGAGTGAGCCAGCTGGGTGACTCTAGGTCAGGATTTCATGAGGCTGCTGTCGAGACCTCAGCCAGGATTGTAGTAATCTAGGGGATTGATCCCAAGACAGTTGATTCACAAACCTTTGATAGAAGCCTCCATCCTTTGCATGATGTCAGGCAGAGCTTCTGTTGCACAATCCATGGAGTCTCCCAGAATCTTGAGGTTCTTTATAGATAACATTATTGTTTGTTTGAATATGAAATGTCCCCCACAGGCTCATGTGTCAGACCTAACTGCCAGCTGTGATTGGAGACTGAGGGTTCTGACCAAATCAACAGACCAGACCCCAGATGGGTTTATAATACGATGCCATTATTTTGGAGGTGAAAAAGGGAGATGAGGAGCCTAGTTGGAGGAAGTCAATCACTTAAGGGCATTACCTGGAAAGATTTATCATGTTTCCTCCCACATCCTCTGCTTCTAGTCACCATAAGGTAAGAAGCCCCTGGCCCATGCTCCCATCACCACAGCATTCTGCCTCCTCTCAGGTCCAAAGCAATGAGTCCAGATAGCCTCAAACTATGACCTCTGAAACCATGAGCCCAAATACGTCCTTCCTCCCTAAAGACTTTTGTCTCAATGACAGAAAAGCTAAAGTGAGTGCCTTCTGTCTCTCGCCAAAGACTGAGCAAAAGAAGAAATGTCCTTTTACGAATCACTCTCAGAATTCACATGGTTACTTCCACTGTATTGTATTAATGAGACTCAAGTTACTACATCTGGCTAATCAAAGAAGGGAAATTATACCCCCCTGTCCCCACCATCCTGAAAGACATTTCAAAACATTTGAGGAAATATTTTTAAAACACTATGGTCATTATGATAAATCATATGGTTTACTCTAATAGTTACTTTATTGTTGTTTCTTCTTATTCTTGGGGAAGCAACTAGCGTTCATTTTATATCCAACAGCCAGTAATTAACATGTAAATAAGATCCATTTAACTTTCTTAACTGAAACTTTCTAGTGGCTTCCCCACTACACATTGAATGAAGGCCAAGTGGTTACCAGTGTCGATGAGCTAATCTGCCCCGGGCCTCTGTCAAGCCCTGCGACTTCAGTCCCTACCAAATCCACTCTCATCCTCCAAGTTTCAGCACAGGGTCTCTTGAGCCCCACACTTCTGATACCTTGGACCAAACAACTATGTCCTAGGAGTCTGTCCTGCACACAGTAGTATGATTGGCAGCATCCTAGGCATCTAACTAGTTGCCAGAAGTGCCTCCATGAGAGTTGCTGGCAGTGATGTGCCCATATATTGCTATAGACTAAGCTCAGCCACAGTTGGAAGCCACCATCTCAGCTACATGGACAATCTCTATGTTCCCAGAAGAGCCAACATTCATCCTATTTCTTACTATTTAATTTGGTCTAATTCTGGACTTCTTTGGTTAATGATTATTAACTATCTCCTTTCCCGAATACAATTACAAGGTAATGGGGGTTTCTCTCACTGGTGTATTCAGGAACCTACCACAGTGCCAGTCACACACCAAAAGCTCAAAGAACCCTTATCACATGATCTACAAATGCTTCTGCAACAAGAAATCCCTCAGTGTTCCCCACTTTCCTTCATCTATTCATATTTTTTAACAGAAGAAAAAAAAACACCCACATAATTTAAATGCCACAAGGTCCTGACTTCACCCTAGGATGGTATTGCTTATATTGTATACCATGTTGTCTCAGTTAGTTTTCTATTGCTGTGACAAAGCACCATGGTCAAAAGCAACTAGGGGAGGAAAGGGTTTCCTTCACCTATATCGTGTTGTCCTTCATCCAGAGAAGTCAAGGCAGGGAGCCTGGAAGCAGAAACTGTAGACAACGCTGTTTAATGGCTTGCTCCTCATGGCTTGCTCAGCCTGCTTTCTTATACACACCAGGACCACCTGCCCTGCAGTGGCCACCACCTGGGCCCTCCTCATCAATCGCTAGCTAAGAAAGTACACCACAGGCTGGCCTCCAGGTCAGTCTGGCGGGAGTAGTTTCTCAGTTGAGGGTCCCTCTTCCCAAATGCCTAGCTGGTGTCAACTTGACGTAAAACTAGCCAGCACATATGAGCTTTATTTCCCCCTCATTATACATATGTCTTCCTTTCTGGAAACAACACATATCTCTAGCATATTGCCTGGTGTTCTGCTTTTTTCTTCAAAGAATGAAATGATTTATACTAGTCTACACACACCCACATATGTGTGTAATTTATGCTTAACAAGTCATTACAGTTTGAAATCAAAGCCACAAAGGAAGAGGAGGTAAATATGTTACCTACAAAGTTGGTGTACATATATCATTAGGCAGCAAATTAGACTGTGAGATTCCTGAAACAAAGATGTACATAAATTATCAAAAAGTTTAATTATTATTTAAGAGAATTTTTTCCCAAGATGACATTTGAAACTGTCTTCTTAATTATATAAGAATACATTTGTGAACACATTATCCTTGAATTAGAGTTTATTTAAAAAAATACAGAAAACTTTCTAAAAGGCTCTGTGGCGAGCTAAAAATTGCCCTGAAGGTGTGGGAAGCACAGCTCTGGGCGTGCCTGGGAGACTCTTTCCAGAGAGGTTTAACTGAAAGGTGGAGACCCGCCCTGAATGTGCATCGTGTCATTCCATAGGCTGGCGCTCACACTGCACTCAAAGCGGGAATTGGCTTAAGCATTCATCTCTACGTGCCTGGACTAAGGACACAATGTGAGCTGCTGCCTCTTGCTCCAACCACCACACCACCCCTCACAGTGACAGACTGTCCTCTCAAACTCCAGTGCAAAATAAAATCGTCCCTCCTTTGGTCACCTTTGTCAGGTATTTTGTTACTGCGGTGAGGAAAGCAGCCAGCATGGTGATGATTGCCTCAGGAGGTCAAATATTACTTTATAGCCGAAGACATCGGAACAGTAAGGGTCTCGGAATGCAGAGGTGATCGTGGATTGTACGGGCAAGCTCTAAGGCAACCCCAAGGATGGTGGAGACAGACTTGCTGCAGAGGGAAAAGGGAGGGAAAGGGAGGGAGGGAGCCGTGAGGGTTCAACACTGCTGGCTTTGGAGAAGCCAGAAGTGGCCGTAAACCAAACGCATGGGGAACGTTGTCCTAGAAGGTGACAACGTGCCGAAGAGGGCTCATAGCCCAGCTTATACCGCGACTCTTGCCTGGTGATAGTGACTTTTCACCTTTGGAACCTTAAGAGAAGATTCTGTGTTCTTGAGCCAGGCAGTGGTGACGCACGCCTTTAATCCCAGCACTCGGGAGGCAGAGCCAGGAGGATCTCTGTGAGTTCGAGGCCAGCCTGGGCTAGAGAGCGAGTTCTAGGAAAGGAGCAAAGCTACACAGAGAAACCTTGTCTCAAAAACAAAACAAACAAACAAACAAACAAAGATTCTGTGTTCTTAAACACTTAGGTCTGTGGTAATTTGTCATATCAACTGTAGGTAACTAAGGTAAGCTCTTTTTTTTAAATTATTCTTATAAAAGGAAAACATTTAATTGGGGCTCTCTTACAGTTTCAGAGGTTTAGTCCATTATCATCATGGCAAGAAACAAGGCAGCATGCAGGTAGACATGGTGCTGGAGAAGGAGCTGAGAGTTCTGTAGCTGAATCCACAGGCAACAGGAAGTGAACCATGTGCCACACTGGGCAAAGGAGATCTCGAAGTCCAGCTCCATAGTGACACACTTCTCCAACAAAGCCACACCTACTCCAACAAAGCCACACATCTTAATAGTGCCACTCCCTATAGGCATTCAAACATATGAATCTATGGGGGCCATTCCCATTCAGACCACCACAGTGGTGAAATTCAGTTTTCTCTGCACCATTTATTAAACAGGCTGTGTTTTCTCCAATGTATTATTTTGGCCTCTTTGTCAAAAAACAAGTAACCATAGTTGTGTGAGTTTATATCGGGGTCCTCAGTTCTAGTCTATTTACTTATGTGGTTGCTTTTTATGGTAGTACCACACTGTTTATATTACCATGGCTCTGCAGTATAATTTTAAATCAGGTATGGTGATACCTCTTACAATATCCTGTTTGTTCTGTATTGCTTTGACTATCCTTGGTCTTTTATGCCTTTTTATAATCATTTGTATCTTTTTCTCTATCTGTGAAGAGTAGCTTTGGAATTTTGAGTAAGGTTATATTAATTTTTAGAATGCTTTTGGTAGAATGGCATTTTCACAAGATCACAAGATTAATTCCTCTGACCCATGAGCATAGGTGGCTTTTTCATCTTCCACTGTCTTCCTCAATTCTTTCTTCCGTGTTCAATGGTGGAGGGCTTTCACTTCCTTGGTTGGATTTATCCTGAGTGTGTGTGTGTGTGTGTGTGTGTGTGTGTGTGTGTGTGTGTGTCTTAGTTAGGGTTTATTTATTTATTTATTTATTATTTATTTATTATTAAGAGATTTTCCATTCATTTGATATGCCAACCACAGATTCCCCTCTCTTCCCTCTTCCTGCCCCCAGCCTTCCCCCACAACCCACCCATTCCCACCTCCTCCAAGGCAAGGTCTCCTATGGAGAGTCAGCAGAGCCTGGTACATTCAGTTGAGGCAGGTCTAAGCTCCTCCGCCCTGTACCAAGGCTGCACAAAGTGTCCCACCATAGGCAATGGGCTCCAAAAATCCAGCTCATGCACCAGGGACAGGTCCCGATCCCACTGCCTGCCTAAGGGCTCCCTAAACAGTTCAAGCTAAACAACTGTCTCGCCTATCCAGAGGGCCTAGTCCAGTACAAAGGGGGCTTCTCAGCTATTGGTCCACAGTTCACGCATTTTCCACTAGTTTGGCTGGCGTCTCTGTACATTTTCCCATCATGATCCTAATGTCCTTTGCTCATAGAATCCCTCCTCTCTCTCATCAACTGGACTCCTGGAGCACGGCCTGGCGCCGGGCTGGCTGTGGATCTCTGCAACTGCTTCCATCAGTCACTGGATGAGGGCTCTATGATGACAGTTAGGGTATTCAGCCATTTTATCAACAGAGTAGGCCAGTTCAGGCACCCTCTCGACTATTGCCAGTAGTCTAAGGTGGGGTCATCCTTGTGGATTCCTGGGAACTTCCCCAGCACTCTGCTTCTCCCTATTCCCATGATGTCTTCATTTATCATGGTATCTCTTTCTCAAGCTAAGCTCTTTATCTTAATGATCTGGAACAATAATGCTATCAGAGGGCAGTTTTAAAGTGAACATCATTTTGCAGAAGGTTAAGTAATATTGCCAAATTACAAAAGGAATTCAAACATAGACTTTGTGATCTAGAAAGGAGACTGAGTCTATGACCCACGATGGAAAGGGGGCTATTTCTTCAAGTAGAAATGAGGGAAGAAGAGAAAGTCTTGTTAGGAGACTAGTAGTGGAAGTGGCAGCATAATACTGTAGTTCACGAGGCTATCACACACCTGAGGGGAGATCCTATCAGGATAAACAGGGGAGTCGCTGCCTCCAAACATAGCTGGATCCAGCCATTGTCCACCATGTCTCTGGGACTCTTAATCCTTCAATCTGTTTTCCCTGACCAAGACCTATAATAAAATGTCCAGGACTGAAGCCCCAATAATAGATCTGCAGAAATGCAGCCAACGAGACAGTTATTCTGCCATTGGTGGAGGCTAATAAAGCAGTCCTGATTATTGATCTTTTTGCTCTGGTAAGCAAAAATGCCTTCAAGGACAAATCGAGAGCAAAGAGGACCCTGATCAAGCATGGAAATAAATTAGGCACATGTAAATAAAACATGTTGTCCCAGCATCTGGACATAATAATTAAACATCTTGGGATTTGGGGGTTCAGACTGTACTGGTATTAGCCAGACAAAGGTATTTTTTTGAAACAAAAGTATTTCTTTTTGCTTATCACCTAACTCAGAGATGCTGGGTTTTTGATATCAAGTAGAAATATGGATTTGGGTGATATATTATTGCATTAAAATAGGAGTTGCTGAGAATGAAAATCCAATAATAATAATACACTGGACACTGGAAAAGCTGTCATGGGATGTTGGACAATGAGGCTCCTGGACTCTGGTAAACATGCATTTGAATCTAAGAGCTAGCATTCACTCACTGTCTCTACTACCTTGGGTATGTCACTGGACCTCATTAAGATCTGGGTTTTTTTTTATTAACTAATCAATTAATTTTTTCTCAGCCCAATCACAGTTTCTCCTCCCTCACTCCCCTTCTACCAGTCCCTGCCTCCAACCTCCCCCATGCCCTCCATCCACTCCCTCTCCCTTTCCCTCAGAAAAATGCTGGTTTCCATGTATATCTGCTATTCCATGGCATATCAAGTTGCAACTAGACTGGGCAGCTCCTCTCCTATTAAAGCTGGACAAGGCAACCTAGCAGAAGGAAAGGGTCCCAGGAGCAGGAAACAGAGTCAGAGACAGCCCCTGCTCCCTCTGCCAGGAGTCCCACAAGAAGACTAAGACACAACTGCAACACATGTGCAGAGGGCCCAGGTCAGCCCCATGTAAGTTCTCTGGTTGGGTCCAGTCTCTGTGAGCCCCCATGAGCCCAGTTCAGTTGACTCTGTGTGTTTTCCCATTGTGAACTTGGCCCTTTGGGCTCCCATAATCCTTCCTCCCCCTCTTCTGCAGGATTCCCCGAGTTCTGCCTAATATTTGGCTGTGGGTCTCTGCATCTGTATCCATCAGTTGCTGGGTGAAGCCTCTCTGATGATGATTGGGATAGCATCTAAGTTTTTTTGTTTTGTTTTGTTTTTTTTGTTTTGTTTGTTTGTTTGTTTGTTTGGTTGGTTGGTTTTTTTTTTTTTTTGGTTTTTCGAGGGTTTCTCTGTGTAGTTTTGTGCCTCTCCTGGGACTCGCTTTGGAGACCAGGCTGGCCTCGAACTCACAGAGATCCGCCTGCCTCTGCCTCCCGAGTGCTGGGATTAAAGGTGTGCGCCACCACTGCCCGGCGTGTCTAAGTTTTTAAGATGGAAAATACTTGTACCAATAATGATAAGTTATCTAAAGGATTTCATGGAAAAACATAGACAAGTTGCGTAGTCCCCTTCCTGGAACACGCCACATGTTCACCAAGTGGTCAATATTCACGGTGAACTTATCAGTGGATAACAATATTTACAATCTTCTAATCTCTTAAAAATTAGAAATTGTACTGTGCGTGGTATCAGAAACTTCTCCTAACACTGTGTCTTGGAACCTGTGATGGAATCGAATCACCCATGGCTGCATTAGTGGGCAACGCTTGAGGAGCGTACTGAGATGGTGGGAGTCAATGCTTCCTTGCCTCAGGTCCACCAGGAGGTGGATGATGTCCCTGTGTGAATCTCTTGTGCTAAGACTCTGCCTCTAGTAGTTGACTCTGGCATTGATTCCTTTCCTTAATACATTTTCTATTATTTCTTTCTTCTGTGTACAGGGAAGTCATTTGAGGCTGGGTTGCTGCCATGTTACTGTTTCTAGCCAATGGGTTGTAGGCAGAAGTAATGTGTGTCCATTTTAAATCAGAGTATCTTATCGCTTTGCTTCATGTGGAATTTCTCAGAGTATATTTTCACTCTGATGCAAATTTCAAGATAACGTTGGTCCAGAATAACCTGATCCCAGTGTATAAGAACTGGTTCCACAGTGCTAGGAAACTGGGGGAGGCAGGCCTATACAGCATTGCAAGTGTTGTAGTTTACTGCAGACTACCTGGTAGCAAGTTGGACCCGAGTGGCAGCATTACCAGGTAGAGGTCTACACTTTGGGTCAGCTAAAGGGGTTTACAAAATGATCAGACAAAAGTACTCCATGGCTGGTAAGATGGTGGCTCAGTGAGTAAAGTACCTGCCACATAAATGTGAGGACCCGAGTTTGAATCCCCAGAACCAGACTAAGCTGGATGCAGCAGTACACGCATTGGTTATCTCATAGCTGTTACCACAAGATGGGAGGCAAAGAGAGGAGAATTCCCAGAAGCTTGTGGGCCAGCTGGTCTGGCATTATGCAGTGGTAACCAAGAGACTGTGCATGAAATGAGGTAGAAGGTGAGGCCGAGTATCCAAAGATGTCATCTGATCTCCACACACATGTGATAGCATGCCCATGCCCGTATTTATACAAATAAACATAAGGTCTCTCTCTCCCTTGATAGCCTCATACCTATGTGCTGCCTGAGATACATATAGTCCTTCTTTTGTGAGAGTTCCATCACATGCCATCTCAGTGGATTGTCTCCCAGTCCTTGCATCTTTAACATCTTTGGGTCTCTACTGCAACCCAGGCTTTACTGTCACAGCTTCACACAATGGCCCACCAGAGTTTCCTTGAAGGGAATCCAATCCTGATGTATTCCTTGCCCTCATCAGCTTTCTAGGCCCTGTATGCATGCCTTTTGATTCTTTAATTCTCATATTTTTTGCATGCTTGCAGAACCAGCACAATGTAGACCATGTTGCCAAGTTCTACTGCCAGTTTGAAATGCAGTCTGCCACTCTCTAGCCCTGTTATAATCATTTCTCTGCACCATGGAAGAACCTGGGACAAACTCTTCTCTGGATGGTTTGTTTTTGAACAAGGAACCCCTCCTATGGGATTTTCAGCTTAGTCTCTTATCCTTTGAACAAATCTGAATTTTTTCAAGTTTGAGCCTTTGATGAGTGAATTCTTGCCCTCATGGTCCCTTTCCTATTGTCCCAGTCCAGAGCCCCAGGTTTCTCTTTAATGACACAAGTACAGGTTCATTCTCCTTACCTACCTTGTCTACAACTTTAGACTCACTCATGAGTCTTTCCTCTCTTCAGTGCATATCTCTCATATCTTCCCACTTCAAATTTGGTATAAACCTTGGTAATTGCTGTGAGTAATAACCATGCCACAGCCCAAATGTTAGGCTATCTTGAATATCTTTCACCTAACAAAAACTCAGCTTCACTAAAATTTTCAGGACCTAAGCAGAATGCACCCAGATTTTCTTTTTGCCAGAGTATAGCAAGAATGACTTGTAGGCTAGTTTCCAACAGAGTTCTTATTTCCCTTTGAAACCTCACGAGCCAGGTTTTCACTGTCTGTACGTTTCTCAGCATCCTGGTCTTTTGACATCCCCTCAGAATGGCTCGTTAAGCCCAGGATTTCTCTGACTCTATACTTTTTCACATTTCCCCCACAAACAAGTTCCAAAGGCTAGAATCACATGATTATATTTATCCCAGAAAGGGACCTAGTCCTTAGTATCAATTATCAGTATTGGTGACTGCTTCACTGTGCCCAGACACCTGACAAAAGAAATTTAGGGGAGCAGAGTGGTCACAGTTGCTTTTTAGCTTCAAACACTGAATGATGAAAATAAAAAAGGCTTTGAGTAATAAAAGTTCAAATTCAAATTTATATCAAAACTCAAGTCAAGCATGTGGCGATGATACAGGCTCTTTACAAACCTCCACATGGGGCCAGTGAGATGGTTTAGTGGGTAGAGGCACTTGTCATCAAGTCCGACAACTTGTGTTTGATCCCCAGGACCCTAATGGAAGGAGAAAACAGACTCCTGAGAACTGTCCTCTGACCTCCAGGTACGCACAGTGGTATACACATGCATATACACATATATGCACTTATAAAAATGAATAAATGAACAAATAGGATAAAAATCTTAAATCTGCAGATGGAGGCAGTGCCCCACAAATCGTCTTAATTAGAAAACTACTCAGGGGTGAGAAAAGAACAAATAGCATGATTGACTCTCCCACCGAAGCTTTGTTGGCTCAAAACACTTCTCACTAAATGGAGAGGCAAAAACACAGAGGAAGGAAAGAAAGGCAGCAGACCTGAGAACTGCTCCTGAAAAGAATTTTTAACTTGATTATCAAATGGGGTGGAAGCAAACACATATAAGTAACTTTCCAAGCTCTTAAGTATGACCCTTGCCAAGAGAATCTTGACCAAGAATAAAGGAAACTATGATTACTAAAGATTTAAAATAATATGAGGGTCCTCAACTTTCCATGCTAAAGAAGCTGACCAAAGAATCTACTCATTCCCTGTGGAAGACTGTCTCCTTAAGCCTCATCAAAGAGCATAATAAAAAAATGAATCATATTATATAACGTAGAGAAATGGTTTCATGCAGGAAACAGAGAGGGTAGCCATTCTTGGGCACTGAACTGGAATTCTATGGTGTCCAGTTCCCTGTAGATGTACTTTAAGGTGTCTGGACAGTAAGATGTGAGGCTTGCCACTGGTCACCATTGCTTTGTATACCTTCTTATTTCCAGTTCCAAATAAGGATAGCTATTGCAATTACCCACTTTGTGTTCAGCCATTTTCTAACATGTGCATAGGACAAAAGGGGTGGGCTACCCAATTCCGTGGCCTGAGGGGACTTGCATGTCGCCTTCTTTAAGGAGGGAAATGAGTGTATTTTTACACGTGAGGAGAAAAAACCAAGTGTTTGGTGACCAGAATGACTATTGCCGGCCAATGAGATAGAAGAAGTGATGTGTGTTGTTTTTAGGTAGGAGAATTTGCTTATTTGTTTCTCATCCTCCAAAGTTGTTTCTTTCTGCATAAATATTGCCAACTTTCTATCAGTGTAGTTCTAGAATGAGGATGTCTCTGCAAAGACTATTGCCCACTTGAAATTTTAAAAAAACCAATGTTTCTGTTATTGTTCCTGTACTACTGATATACAGAAGTTGAGTGTCCCACCCATGCTGCCCTGGCATCCACGGCCATGAAAGACGCTGACAGCTTCTACTTCATGTGCCTGCTCCATTCTGACTTCCTTTTTACAATTTTCCCCTCATGTGTCAGGTCCATATGAAACAGGGATATCAGTCAGTTGAGTCCCCAAGGAGAATGTGGCCAATAAAAATGATGGTTGAATGAGAAGTGCATAAGCTTCCTTATACCTTCTACACCCCTGTGAAATGCATTCTAAACAACTTCCCAGAGATTCCCAGCAGGACCTGAGTCCAGGTGCCCACAGACTTACTTTGCCAATTAGTGTGTCTGGACTGGCTTCATTCTCCTCCCCAACTTACTGCTTCACTGACTACCTAAACTCAAAATGTTGGCTCCGGCTTTTTTTTCAGAAACCTGCAGCATAACACAGAGGAGTCAGCTGAGGTCTCAGATCCCAAAGAGTATGATTTTAACTGGTGCATATCAATGTATATGACAATGGCTTTCATTGTGGCAGTTCATATATACATATAACTTTTTATCTTACTGATCTCCCTTTTCCCTTTATTATCCTCCCCTTGGCCCTTACCCCTTCCCTCCATTCTCATAGTCTAAATACCATGTTCTATTCCCTCCCCCCTACATTTTACTCCTTAGAGAAAACATGTAATACATCTTTTTGAGTCTAGCTTATTTTGCTTAACATGATGATCTCTTGTTTCACCCATTTTTCAGAAAAGGATATGATCTTGCTTTTGTTTGTTGTTGAATGATACTCTATTGTATGTGTATGTATATCACATTTTCTTTATTCATTCATTTGTTTGTGAACACACAAATTGATTCCACTCTTAACTATTCTGAATGGTGCCTCAATAGATCTGGCATGCAGGAGTTTGTATTTGTGTTGACTCTGATTCATTTGGTTAAATATCTAGTAGTGGGTATAGCTGGATCATGTGGTAGTGAAAAAGAGTAATTTCATATACATATAAGGTAATAGAGGATATTTGTGAAGTTTACCTGTTTCTTGGAACAATCAAGTAAACTCAAAGGTATATTTTACACTTTCAATAAAGAAAGTGATTATGTAAGTTAACCCTATTATTTTTTTCTTATTCTGGCTTCCCAATGAGTTGACTCTATGCAACCTTAAATTTTTCTTATCAGATCCCTTGCAGTGGACTACATGGGATTTCAGGGCTGGTTCTGAAGGATAATAAGACAAAGTCAGATCTACACAAAATGTGTTAAATATGAACAATAAAAACTAGAAAACCTTAAGGATTGTATAGGCTCTGCTGGTTTGAATCTTAGAGCTGCCACTTCTCAATTGTACATTCTCAGGCAATTATATGTTTAACTATTTGTAATTTATTAGCTAAAAATTATAGATAATAAGATGGATTAGTCTCTTCTCATTAAGTTATAATATATATTTAATAACCCACAAGTTTTAGTGGCTCCAGACAGCAATTGCTCATATGAATTGTTTCATACACAGCTCTGGCTCTGCACCACATGGAATATCTATATCTATATCTATATCTATATCTATATCTATATCTGTATCTATATCTATATCTATTCCTTTAAGACAATTCCATACATGCAGATAATGCACTCTGTTATTCTCCCTCCCACCTTTCTTGTCTTTGTCTTGTGACCCACTGAGTTTGACCAGTTTTGTCTGTGTGACCATGAATTTTGAAAAATCCACTGCATCCTGGTGGGCTCACCTGTGAATATGCAAATGAAGAAAATAGATTTTTTTTTTTCTCCAGAATCCATCAGTAGCCAATATTTCAGCAGGGTGTGGTCTGGTCACATCAGTCTCTCTGTGATTCATGCTTGATTAATAGCAGGCCCAGTCTTCAGCTGTGAGATCATGTCTACGATGGCTGTGTAATGCCCAGAACATGGGTTTTCTCAGTCCTCCTCCCTGGCTTCTGGCTCTTACATTCTTTCAGCTCCATCCTCAGTGATATTCCCTGAGCCTTAGAGGGGGTGGTATAGGTGTTCTATTTAGAGATGAGCACTCAACCATCACTTTCTTCCAGCACTTCAAACAGCCATGAGTCTGCATTTACCATAGTTCATTGCAAAGGAAGGCTTCCTGATTAAGGCTAGATATAGCATGTGTCCATGGGTATAAACACAAATGTTTAGAAGGCAGTGTGGCATTACATATCTTTAGACAAACAACTCACAGACATTTTTATTCCCATGAACCAGGCTAAAGGAGCAGCTTACAGCTGGAAAACGTCATATCCATAGCACAGAGATAAACAGTGGAAGACGCCGATGGCCATTGTTGGTGTTGGTGGCTGTTTGCCTTATGGGAGAAAGACAAATCACTGGGGACAATTAATCAGCGTCATCTACAACATAAGCAAACACACCTTACAGAATTATTTCAAGGATTAAATAAATTATAATGGAATTCCAAAGCTAGCATGTTCCTAGCGACAATGTACCTCATGTAGACATAAGCTAGCTAGAGTTATGTGGGTTTTTCCTGGTCCCCTGGACTTTGCACAGCTGTACACATTGCTAGCAGGGAACAGATGCCAGGGGAGTTCTGGGCAGTGGTGTGTGGAGTTGCATGCTGTGACCTGTCATCTTTGAGAGATGTGTAACTGGTGGCATCAAACTAGAACTTTTTTTGTCAACACTGCACAGTTGGTGGTTTGTTTGTTCGTTTATTTTTCACAAACAAAAATACAGAAGACAGCATGACATGCTGACTGAGAAGAGACATGGCCCTAAAGGTTTGCTTCATTCGGCCTTTCCTACCTATGTGGTTTAGAACCCTGCAGAGCCATGAAGTATTCTCCTCGGGGAAAGAGTCTGACCTTATTTGGAGCTTCCGGATTTTAGTGATCTTCCCCCTTGTTTCTGTCATGACTCGCTACAGTCTGATGTGCCTTTCCACCTGCCATCTCATCACTTCTGTCTGTGTCCCCTCGTGTCTTAATTAACATTTCCCTTTCATTTTTTAAAAAAATTTCCCTTAGGATATTTGCTAGCAGTATACCCTGCTTAATTTAAACATACATAGGTCTCCTCCTCAGGCTTGACTATTCAGAGTTGTAATTATGAATGTATTTCTCCTATTACTTAGGTAGAGACTGGAGATCAATTTCTCGGCAGCTGGAAGATTAAATACAGGTCTAGTGGTGTAGCAGGGGAGAGGGAAAAACATCTGCTTTGGGATAACCGAATGGTTAAGTGAATTGTGTAGATCTTCACACCCAGAGGCTTATACTCTCTGTGCCAAAGATCTTCTCACGGTTGTGACCAAATAGTTGACAAGCAGCAACTTAAGGGAGAAAAGACTCATTTTGGCTCACAGTTCAGAAGACATAGTTCATCACGGGTGGAAAGGCAATGAGACCAACTCCTGCCCCAGTAGCATGAGATGCTTGTTCATGTCTTGAAGAATTAGGAAGCCAAAAATGAGGAAGGCTGGTGGTGAGCTGTCCTTCTACTTTTTCCTTTTTTTTAATTCACCCTAGGATGCCCAGACCTTGGGGTATACTGTTAGTACTCAAGGTAGGTCTCCCATCCTCAGGTAATCTTTTCTGGAAACATCCTCATATACATCCCCAGAGATGGGCTTCACAGACACCCTGTGAGTTCTTTAATCCAACCAAGCTGACACTTAAAATAACGATCACAGTCTCCATTTCTTTGTCGAGTATACTTGGAAAGTTATGCCCCATGTCACTGGAGTCCACTTCAAGAGTCCAAACAGTCCTCTTCTTTCCACATGTTATACTGTCACTAACATTTTATCTTTGGACAAGGTAGTATGTGTCCACCACTCCCTTTCTGACCCAACCATCTTGACCAGCTCTACACATTCTGTATCCATTCCAACTGTCTGTGGTTATGAGACATTACTCCACACAAACAAATCATTTGAGTTTTATGAGAAGAAAACAGTATTTGAGAGTAGAATCATGAAAAATTTCAACATTTAAGAGGCAACAAAGACAGAAATATCTGTGATTGATCTAAAAATAAGACATTTCATAAAATCTGTTATAAAAAGAGTTTCAAGAATTAGGAAGTAAGGAGCACCTAGCTGTGACTAGATGAAGCCCCACCATAATGTAAGCTAGAACTCTGGAGATCAACAAAAATGAGATGGCCAACTCAGAAGCATTTATTTGTGAAAAAGCAGTTTGTCTGCTTCAAAGAAGAGTAATGAAAATCTGGGGCCTTGGCTGGCCACTCCTGACTCACTCCCATGCTCCCTTCCAGCACAATCAAAAAGAGTATTTTCACCCAGAAGTAAGTGGCTGTCTTTCCTCAGAAAGCAACCATTTGACTGAAGGATAGGATAGAAGACAGATGAGTTTGACTGGGGGGGTGGGGGTGGAAGAAAATCTTCCTCTTTATTATTCTAAGTTTTGGATTCAGGATGGGGGGGATTGGAAATTTAACAGTGAGGCATTGTGAACAAAAAGCCTACAGAGTAACCCTAAAAAGAAGTTAAGAGAAAACAGCCAAATAGGAAAAAAAAAAAAAAAAGCATTGAAGAAACAATGGCTGGAAACTTTCCAAATTTGATTTTAAGAATGTTAGCCTGGAGCTGGAGAGATGGCTCAGAAGTCAAGAGTGCATGCTCTTCTTGCAAAGGATCAAGGTTCAGTTCCCAGCACCCACACTGGGTGGTTCACAACCACCTGTAATTACAGTTCCAGAGGATGCAGCACCCTCTTCTGGCTTCCATAGGCACCAGGTTCACATGTGGTACACGTACACACGTGTAAGTCCACACACATACATACATTCACCGAAAATAATAATAAATCTCTTTTGAAAACTGATAAAATAAAAAGTAGTTTATTTACTAATCCATGAATCTAACCAAACTCCAAGTAAGACGAACGTCATGAGAACCCCAACTAGAAACACAATTAAACTCAGATTGACAAATGATTCATCGTGTAAAGAAAAAGAACGCAATCGATGGCAATGGCCTTCTTCTCGGAAACAGTGAAAGGGAGAATGTA
>CABHPP010119813.1:0-58162 GCA_902168425.1 Peromyscus attwateri | reverse complement strand
GGGCAAATGCCTCTATGGGCAAATGCCTCTATGGGCAAATGCCTCTAGTTTCTGGTCCTCACGCCTTATATACCTTTCTGCTTTCTACCACCACTCCCTGGGATTAAAGACTTGCTTTCTGGGATTAAAGGTGTGTATCACCACGCCTGGCCATTTCCAATGTGGCCTTGAACTCACAGAGATCCAGAGGGATTTGTCTCTGGAATGCTAGGATTAAAGGCGTGTGCCACCACTCCCTAACCTCTGTTTAACATTGTGGCTGCTCTGTCTCTGACCCCAGATAAGTTTATTAAGGTACACAATATTTTGGCGAACACAATACCACCACATTAATCTGCTTTGATGAAACCCACCCAACCAATGTTTCTATCAGTGTATTTGGAAAACACCCTGATTCATGATTTTCTTTGTTCTGTTTCTATAAAATTTCATCAAATTGTTACCAAGACAGAACATGAAATTTGATGCACCCTAAATCTGTCTTCCCTCTCCATGGACACCCATATTTTTCTCAGGAATAAACTTTTATCCCTTTTGAGATGTCAAATTGTGGGTTTTTTGTTGTTGTTGTTTTTGACAACTGTAATTACTCTGTTACTTTCTCCATGGCTCACTGTATCCCATTTCAGCCTTGGCTGGCTTTGATTTGAGGTCCGGCTTCTCCAGCACAAACACCCTTCTTTAGGTCCTCTGTCTTTCATGTAAAGACTCTCATGCTGCTTTGTCTATGGTGTTTTCTGATGCATGTTTACAGATCTGCTTTTATAATTTAGAACTTCCATAAATGTTGGTCGTTTTATTTAATTAAAATAAAATCACATAATTTCTCCCTTCCTCCTTCTTATCCCTCCTATATCTGAACCTCCCAAATTCACAGCCTCCTCATCCAAACCATTGTTATTACATATACATTTAAATGAGAAAATGTATAAATACAACCTTACAGAATTTCAGTGTTATCTGCACGTGTATGTTTCTAGGGCTGAGTATCCAGTATTGGATAACTGATCTGGGGCTCAACCACAAGGAGACTAATTCTCCCTCTCTCAGCCATTATTAATTTCCTATAACTCTTCATCTAGAGGTGGGACTATGAGAGATGTCTTCTGTGTACAGTGGAATGTCAACTGTTGTTATAATTTTTTTAGGTGCTGCTTAGGTGCAGTCATGTTGTTAGGGTTTCATGGATGAAGCTTCTCTGTTATAGATAGATGGCACAATCTCGCAGAAGACTGTGTCCTGGTTCTCTGACTCTAATTATCTTATCCCTCTTATTTTCTCCTTTTTTTCTTTATTAAGAATTTTTTTATTCATTTTACATACAAAACACAGATTCCCCCTCTCTTCCCACCTTCTGCCCCCACCCCAGCCTTCCCCCAACCCACCCCCCATTCTCTCCCATGAAAAGGTAAGGTCTCCCATGAGAGTCAGTAGAGCCTGGTACATTCAGTTGAGGCAGGTCCATGCCCCTTCCCCTGCATCAAGGCTGTGCAAAGTGTCCGCCCATAGGTAATGGGTTCCAAAAAGCCAGCTCATGTACCAGGGATGGATCCTGATCCTACTGCCAGGGGACCCCTTAAGCAGACCAAGCTACACAACTGTCTTACTTATGCAGAGGGCCTAGTCCAGTCCCATGGAAGATCCACAGCTCTTGGTCTAAAGTTGATGAGTTCCCACTAGCTTGGTTTGATTGTCTCTGTAGGTTTCCCCAACATGATCTTGATGCTCCTTTCTCATAGAATCTCTCTTCCCTCTCTTTGACTGGACTTCTGGAGCTTGACTTGGTGCTTGGCTGTGGACCTCCGCATCTGCTTCCATCAGTCACTGGATAAAGGTTCTATGATGACAGTTAGGGTATTCGCCAATCTGATTACTGGGGTAAGCCAGCTCAGGCACCCTGTCCACTATTGCTAGTAGTCTAAGTGGGTCATTCTTGTGGACTCCTAGGAACTTCCCTAGCATCCAGTTTCTCCCTATCCCCATGACAGCTCTCTCTTTCAGGGTATCTCTTTAATTGCTCTTCTACTCTGTCTCTGTTCTAGCTCAACCATGCTGTTCCCTTACTTTCTCATCCCTGATATCCTACCCTCTATTGCCCCCTACATCCCCAATTTACTCATGGGGATATCATCTATTTCTCCTTCCCAGGACAATCCATGTGTCCCTCTTAGGGTCCTTCTTGTTAGCTAGTATCTCTGGAGCTGTGTGTTGTAGTCTGATTATCCTTTGCTTTACATCTAGTATCCACTTATGAGTGAGTACATACCATGTTTGTCTTTCTGAGTCTGGGTTACCTCACTCAGGATGATATTTTCCAGTTCCATCCATTTGCTTGTATATTTCATAATGTCATTGTTTTTGCTGCTGAGTAGTACTCAATTGTGTATATATACCACATTTCTTTATTCATTCTTCAGTTGGGGTTGAGGGGCATGTAGGTTGTTTCCAGGTTCTAGCCATTATGAATAATGCTGCTAGGAACATAGCTGAACAAATGCACTTGTGGTATGATTGAGAATTCCTTAGGTATATGCCCAAGAGTGGTATCACTGAGTTTTGAGGAAGATTGATTCCCAATTTTCTGAGAAACAACCATACTGATTTCCAAAGCGGCTATACAAATTTGCACTCCCATCAACAGTGGAGGAGTGTTCCCCTTGCTCCACATCAAATTAAATGGAGAGAAACTCAAAGTGATTCCACTAAAATCAGGAACAAGACAAGGCTGTCCATTCTCCCCGTATCTATTCAATATAGTACTCGAAGTTCTAGCTAGAGCAATAAGACAACAAAAGGAGATCAAACACAAATTGGAAAGGAAGAACTATTTTTAGTCTTAAAACCCAGGAATAACTTTCTTAAGAACCTTGGATCCATAGAAATGTAACTACAGAAGGGAGAGGTGATTCTCTCTGTCCGGGTAAAGAGTTGGAGTTTAGTTTCCCTAAGGACCTGTTGGCAAGTGACAGATGGCTTTCTTGTACTGCCTACCTGCCCAATATAATATACTCGTGCCTCTCTACTGGCTCACCCTGGCCTTAACAATCTCTTCTATCTAGGCAAGCAGATCTCCGTGAGTTCGAGGCCAGCCTGGTCTACAAAGCAAGTTCCAGGACAGCCAGGGCTATACAGAGAAACCCCATCTTGAAAATCCAAACCAAACCACCCCCCCAAAAAAAACCCCAAAACAACAAAACCAAAAACAACAACAAAAATACCTCTTCTGTTTTGTTGTAATAGTGTTAAGGTTTGCCTTCTCTTTCTTTGTCTGTTTAATCCCAGACAATATAACTTTTCTTTGACATCAGAGTTGCCTCAGATATACACCTAGTTTTTCAAGTTTATTCTGTTATATTAAATAAATATTGCCAAGTTCAGAATAACTGCTCTTGGCAGGCACACTTATCTATGTAGCAGGACTAATACAGTTATTTACTTAAAAATTCATTTGTCAGTAATCAGTAAACTACTAATGTTTTCATTGTTTGTAACTACCAGATGTACTCACTCTTCAATTATGATACTTAATTTTTTCAGTGGAAAATACATAATAATGTATTATGTGTCTTATAGATTACTTTCTGTTAGGGTTCCTACTGAAAACTAATGTAATATTTAGACTATCTAAATTTATGTGTCACATGATACACCTTTTTATGATTCTTTATAGCCTTCTAAATCTCCTTTTCCTAAAATATGAATTTCTCTGTTCTTATTTTTATGCATAAGTTCATTTTGTTTGACCAAGCTATTTCCATATTTTTCAAATGGAAAAAAGTATATTAAATGTATTGAGGAAACATTTCTGACATGCTGAAAATAAATGGAGAAGGAATAAGTACCTAAAAATATCTGAGTAGAAAGCAGGTAAAAAATTAGAGTTGCGGAGACTACTGTTCACAATTTTTCTAATAATAAAAATCAGAACTTCTGAATTTAATATTCTATTTGTAGTTTCATGTTACTGTAAATTTGGCTTAAGTCTCCTGTCATGTCCTGCATGTACTCAACTGGAACTTTCTTGACTAAATATTTGCCAGTTCTTTGGAATGTCTTATAAGAACTTGAGTTTTGGGCTTTGGTTTTTCATCTCTCACCCTCCACTAATCCTGTTTTTTAACCTACCTACTAAGCCAGTTGTAGGACTCAAAGATTTCTTTTGGACACCGTTTAACCCTCCAATACCCTATTCTAAACCACATGATCCTGATATTTATGTTTATGCAAGTATTGTTAAAGACTTCTAGTGATAGAATGCTTTTACAATGAGTTAAAACAGTTATACTAAAATTTACTTTTAGGACTTTGTTTCTACTGAAGTCTCTAGAATACTCCAAAATATAATCATCCCTCAGATACATTTATCTACAACAGCACCACTCTGTCATCTTGCTTAACTGTGCTCTGTCTCAGTGTCTTCATATCATTTTTGTTTTTCTATCTAGTCAGCTTCCCCCTCAACCTTCTGTGCAGAGAAACTTCTCTCCATTCATCAGGCACTTCCACAACCAATTCTGAAGAGCTGGAACACTGTGATTTCTCAGTAGGGGATCGTTAGCTCAATGTCTCCCCATGTTGGTACCTCAGAAGGACTGATAAATGACTGGAAATCTAGTCTTCAATTCTGTTTTTTGAAAGTAAAGAGCTATGGTTGTTTTAGAATTATAAATGTTATTCACTATGCTACAATAAAAATTATCTGAATATTCCCACAAAATCCTTTTAAACTTCTGTTGTTGAATATGTCATGCTATGGCTGGGATTAATATAACAGAGTAGTCTAAAAAAACTTCTTTTTTCAATTATGAGTTTTCTTGGTTCTTCTTTTATTTAGATATGTCC
Organism: Peromyscus attwateri; assembly: GCA_902168425.1. NCBI lineage: Eukaryota > Metazoa > Chordata > Mammalia > Rodentia > Cricetidae > Peromyscus > Peromyscus attwateri. The sequence continues at coordinate 53,320 of CABHPP010119813.1, read as the reverse complement.
TCTTTTCTTGGCTAAGCTATTTCTACACAGTTTTGAAATGGAAAAGTATATTAACTAGATATATACTAATTGAGGCTTTTATCCTTAAAGTAAGTGGGGAATAATTCAGTGCTTAAAATTAGCAGCAATATCTCCCCTAAGCTGAAAAGTAAAACACTGACCATAAGTGAATTAAGCATTTACTTAGAAAAATCATCCGTACAAAAAGAAAACTAAGGGTAGAGAAGAAAATAGAGATAGAAACCAAACAGTATAAAATAGTAAAAAAAAAATAGGTTAATAAATAAATTCATAAACTGACTTTCTTAGGCACACACAATTGATAAAGGATGAATTATTTTAATCAAGAAAAATGAGAGGAAACCCAGATATAGGAATGGGAATTTACAAATTATAAGGTGGTCCTTTGCTCAAGAATATGCAAATCACTTAAAATTTGCATAGATAATATTCCAGAAAAAATAACGTTATGTAATAATCTCCGACTATGGAGGATGTTTCACATAAAGAAATAATCCCCATAACTCAAACGACAAATACCAATGTACTTTTTTAACTTAAAAAGTTTTTGAAGAGTAGAAAATTGAATAAAAACAGTACACAAGACTAATGATTAACTTGAGTAAAATCCCTTTCCACCAGAAGGAAGAGTGAACAAACAAATACACAAAACATACCCCCACTTCCTTCAGTATATGAAGAACTTGTATAATCAATGAGAAAAAGAACATTAATCTAATAGACAAATGGACAAAAACTAACAACCAGCAGTGCACAGAATAAATGGCTAGTAAGAATGAAATCCGTCTATGGCAAATAGAATGAATGTAATCTATTTTTCACATACCAAACAGACAAATTAAAAACATTAGCTGACAAATTACATTTGGAGTGACTTTGAGAAGGAGAAACATTAAAGAAATGTGCATGTAAATTCTCAGCCTTCCATGTAACTTTTGATATTTATTAACATAGAAAATGAACACAGCCCTTGACACAAAGAATGCTACTTCTAATGAGCTATGCTAACATCAGAGATATTGACATATTTGAACAATAGAACCTGGAGGAGGTAGTTTACGGCAGTGTAATGGAAAAATCATCTATCATGGTGGGGTTGATTATGAATAAAGAATGGTATTTTCAAATAGGAAGTATTGAAGCACTCTACCATTATAAGGAGATTAATAAGAAATGCAAATTAGTTATTTGTCTAATTCTCCCATATTTTCAGAAAATATGTCTACAAAAGCATAGATGCTTGCATAAACAAAATGATTCTGGAAAGATACAGGAAGCGTTAGCACAACCAGCATATCTAAGGTAAACATTCAAGACTTAATGGAAGAGGCAGGATTGAATTTTCATCATAATCCCCTCAGTCTTTGAATGTTTCTCTATTTGCATCTATAGGTTTTAATTAATTAAATTTGTTCTTAGACAATTTGAGACCTATGCATAGTGCATACTTACTACTCTCAACCTCCATGCTCTACCATCTTACTGCCTCCCCTATCTACTCCCTTCCCTCCCTACATTTTTTTCTTTTATAATCATGCCCATTCAGTTTGTTTTATGACTCAGAGTTCAAGCAGGGCTGTCTGTATGACCTGAATCTGGAGGTGTCTGATGGAGCCTTTTGGGCCCAACAGTGGATAACTAATGAAAGACTGAGATTCCTCCTCTCCCAGAACTGGTTTTAAACAAGATGGATTAACAAGATAAATCCAGAATAAATGTGACAGTATGAAGGTAGGGAACAATTTGCCACTGAGATCCTTTGCAGTATTTAACACCATGGTCTCCCTTTTCTTTAAAAACCCTAGTTAAGGACCTGTTTCTAGCCTCCATTTCTGTAATTACTAGCTATACTCAATGTGTATCCAATTAACTCCTTAAACGATCTCAGGGAACAAAATACCTTGAATATTTCAAAGGAGATATCCTGTCATTTTTCTTTTCACTCAGAGTGCATCTTACCTTAGAAATTGATTTTCCCTAGACAATATCTTTGGGTGGGTATGCCATTTAAAGTCAGTTTCAATTTGTATAGTCATGTTCATTAACTCAAGTGAAATTTTAAGTACGGTGGAAAACACCATTTCAAATTTATGAAAATATTTTATTTCATCTGAAACTGACTACTGAGGACCATTTGGGACTGGAATACTTGACTCCATCCAGTTGGGTACAAATTGAAATCTATATCCCTGTGTCAGATATGCTAATAATTTCAGTACCTATGCGTCTGAAGGACACTCTGAATTCGCCTTAGGCAAAACTGTGATGTGCAGTTTGGCCTCCACACTATGTTTAGCAGAGTTTCCCATTGTCGCTCATGTTTGGTTTAGTGAGAGCTATCCAACTCCCCTAGCTACCTCTCCTAGTTCTTTCCTTTCCCTAAAACTATAAGGAAAAAAAAAAGCTAATTTTTAGTTCATTGTAATCATGATGCGGAGCATACAGAAAGCAGTTCAATACTTTACTACCTTTCCCTACTGAACTCTAGCAAGTGTTTTATTACTAAGGGAAGAATAAATCTGTGAGGTCTTTTAGACCGTTATGTATTAAGCATAATAAGCTCCTTTAGCTTACATTGTTGTACCCAGAGCCCCACAAAGACCACCAGGAGACCGAATCTGATGCAAAAGCAAAGAGTCTTTGTATTGTTACAAGTTAACTCCAGACGCTCCATCTGTCTGACTTAGCAGCAGAGCAGAGAGACCCTGAGTAGTGATGGGGCAGGGTTTTTAAAGCAAGGGGGACTTGGAGTCTATAGACTACTTAGGAACAGACTCAGGATTGGTTTATGTGAGTGGCAATTATGTTAGTAACTTTTAATTGACTAGGGTTAGTTAGAGGTTACAGTTACCATTTTTGGGCAGGCCTAGACAAGTCCCAGGCTTTGTCCTTGAGCTGCCATGGAGGCTGGCTGGCCTAGCACATACTGACTGTGGAGGTTGACTCAGCCCAGGCTCTGTCCTTGACTCATGCACATAACTCTAAGTTGGTGAGGGGTCCCAGACAGTAAACTGTAACTAAAGTTTTCCTGGTCCTGCCCAGCTCCTGTGGCCCTTTGGCCGCTTGGACCCAAATAAACACACAGAGGCTTATATTAATTAAAACTGCTTGGCCATTAGCTCAGGCCTACCACTTGTAGCATGAATCTTAAAAGTTCTTATTAATAAAACAAACCTGAGCCCAGTTATTGGAGTGAACACTGGAAGGTCAGAGACACAGAACGAGCCACAGCTATCTCACCTTGCTGGATCCTCAGCTGGTCTTGTTTCCTCAGACTGGAGGCCTCTGAGTCCTCATCCAGAATGGGTCTCAGCTGAACTGCTGCTAGAAGCCTGAATGTTTAACTAGGCCAATGCTTCTCCAGGCCAAATGCCTACCCAGGGCAAATGCCTCTCTAGGGCAAATGCCTCTAGTTTCTGGTCCTCACGCCTTATATACCTTTCTGCTTTCTACCACCACTCCCTGGGATTGAAGACTTGCTTTCTGGGATTAAAGGTGTTGGTCACCATGCTTGGGTGTATCCTTGAACACATGGATTTCTGCCTCTGGAGTGCTAGGATTAAAAGCGTGTGCCACCACTCCCTAACCTCTGTTTAACATTGTGGCTGTTCTGTTTCTGACCCCAGATAAATTTATTAAGGTACACAATATTTTGGGGAACACAATACTACCACAACCACTGACTAGCTCTTACATTTAAACTAACCCATAATTCTTATTTATGTTTAGCCACATGGCTTGGTACCTTTTCTCAGTTCTGTCTTCACATTTTACTTCCTGTGTGTCTAGTTGGCGACTCCTGACTCAGCCCAGCATTCTCTTCTCTGCTTGTCCTGCTTATACTTCCTGCCTGGCTACTGGCTAATCAGCATTTTATTTATTAACTAATCAGAGCAACACATTCACAGCATACAGAGCGATATCCACAGCAGTAAACAATTGACTGAACCTTGAGCAGTCAGAGTATGTGTAGGAAGGGAGATACTACAAGGACTATGTCTTTTATTCATGGCCCTCCCAGAAACTGCTTGCTCAAGTCTCAAGAAACTGAAATTGAGGCCTGACCTCTAGAAAAAGACTGAGAAGTCTGTTATGACACCTGCGTGGTCCTTTCAACATTGTACAAACTTTTCTTTTTGCTTTCATTGCAGGAAAACCCTTTTATATCTTCAAGGAAGTTCATTTGTGTATTGTTTAGTACAACCAAAAATAAGGATCTACATGTCTACAACAGAGTAGTGCTCCCTCTGGAAATATTATGGTGGAGGTATTAAGAATAATACTCCATATGTGTTTATGTAGAATATGTATGGAATATCACTCCAGATATATTTATGCAGCTATGATTACAGAAGATATGATGAGTGAAAGGTGTGGTAAACAGTCTGTAGTCATCTGTGGGAGTCCAGCTCTGACCTGTCCAAGGGTTCTTGGGGGGAGGAGATAGGAATGAGGAAGTATTAGGTAGACTGAGAAAAGAAGAAAGACAGAGACACAGGATATCTTCAGGAGGGCCCTGGGTCAATACCCAGTTGCCTAGAGGTTTATTCCAAAGGGCATTTTATACAATGCCAAGGGGTGAGGCAAAAGACCTCCCCTTTTCAAGATCAAAGCATAATGTACAGCCAAGTGTAGACCCTTCAAAACACCTGGTAACCACGTCCATGGCCAAATTATCCCATCATGCAGCCCTGCTAGGTACCAGACTCTCTGTCCCTGAGTAAAGTCGCACTAGAGAGCCTCTGTGGGCCCCCACAATAGTCATATGTGAAGTATAAGATTATTTAATTATTGAAAAAAGAAAAAGAGGATTGTTTGACAAAATTATTTACAACCACACAGTAAAAGTTCTGGAAACAGAGAAACAAACAAAATAGCAAAAATCAAATGTAAGCATTAACCCCCCAGATCAGAGATGGAAGAGAAAGAAGTGGTGTCCCGGAGGGTGTCCCGCTGTTGTTCGAGTTCTCACACCAGCAGTATGTTCACATATTTCAAAATTTAAAGGAGTCTAAAGAGCTGCTCTCATTGACTTAGTAAGTCATAAAAGAGGTCTATTTCCCTTTTGTTTTAAACACCTTTTTCTGTTGTTTCTTTAGTGCTCTGAGATAAAGTCTGGCTGTGTAGTCCTAGCAGAATTGATCCTTATGCCTTAGTCTACTGAGTCCCGGAATAATAGATCTAAGCCACCATGTCTGGCTCAAAACTATTGTTGAAGACAAAATTTCATTTCTGTTCTTTGGCTGCTTGAAATCACACTGCTGAACACATTTCATTGGTGGGAGGAAGTGTCTCAGGCAGGACAAAGAGCAAGGAACTCTCTAAAAAACTCATCCAGAGTATCACTGAGATTATTTAACCTGAATAGCAGCACTGCCAGTAGGGTATGATTAATACTCATTTTCTACATCAGTAAACTGCAATAATACAATTTCCCATGGTTCCTATGCATGTAAGCATGAATACATAACAATAAAACATTGTATAGCATAAAGCTTTTTGGATGTCAAGCATGCTTAACTATTGGCAGAATGGAGTAGATCTCAATGTTTCAAAGAAAATACATAAAACTGTTATCTCAAATAATTCTGTTGTCTATTATCCTTAGTGTCTATTTGGGGTAGGGGTTTTCTTTAAGCTATTGATTTACATTTCAAAGCACACATGCTTGGAAACTACATCACATAAAAATAGAATCTAAGGTGGTCCTCCCTGAGTCCATTGCTGTGCAATTCCATTGGCTTGAGTGCAAACAGCACCTCTGAATTATTCTGACTTGTAGAATGTGTCAAGGAGAGATAGGATGCCATATTCATGATCTCATTGACTTTTATAAGGCTCCAGCTTATTAGTATGCTCTCTCTGAAGATTCCCCTTAGGGCCAATGAGAAGAGCCATGTTGGAGAAGTCTAGGAGACAAGAAATTATGGGTGTCTGCTGGCAGAGGTGTGGGCTAAACCTAACAAACTCCTAAAAGGCATAAACTCTTAACCATATAATTACAAGAAAATGTGTTCTAACAATCTGAGGAAACTTGGAAGTACAGTTTTCTGTCCAAATAAGAATGGAACCCAGTCACTCCATTGACTCCTGCCTCTGAAACCTTAAGTGGAGGACCCAGACAATCCTGGATCCCTGAAGCTGAGGTAGTGAATGTGCATCACTCTAATGCATTGTGTTTGTGGTAATTTGCTCTGCAGAAGCAAATAGCTAATGCAATCACCCAGATTCCATGAATGTGGTTCAAATCATCTGAGAAATAGACTTAGTGATTTTAAGGGGAAGGAGAGGGAGAAATTGGTCTACTGTGTCTAACTGTGTGAGCAGAACTTCTCCTTGGAGGGTAAAATGTATGGAAAGAGGATTGAACTACACATTTCAGATAGTGACCTTGCTTAGCTTCACAATGTTACCCAAGGTCATTTAGCAAATATTGATTGGAGCGACTGATACTGTTCTTGAATATTAATATTGAATAGAAGCCTCCAGGAAACGTTTTATCCAGGCAAATACTATCCCTCTTAACTAGTTCACCTTTATAGAAATGGGTGGTTAAGGGCTATAGAAGCATTTGTTTTGAACTTGTCAGAATATTATAGATCTGACATGTGTTACAATCATCCAGAGATGATGCGGCCCATTGGTCAAAAAATTTAATTATTATCTGATATCATGCTGACACAGATGATTTTATTTTATCCCTCCTAAAGTTATATAACTGCTCTGAGATAATTATCTGCCAGCACATGTGGTGATATTGTGTCCCCCAATATATTGTGCACCCTAATAAACTTATCTGGGGTCAGAGAACAGAACAGCCACTAGACAGACATACAGGCCAGAAAATGGTGGCACACACACTTTTAATCTTAGCATTCCAGAGGCAGAGATCCATCTAGATCTCTGTGAGTTCAAAGCCACACTGGAAACAGCCAGGCATGGTAACACACGCATTTAATCCCAGGAAGTGATGGCAGGAAGCAGAAAGGTATATAAGGTGTGAGGACCAGGAACAAGAGGCTTTTAAGCTTTTAGGCTTTTAGCAGCAGTTCAGGTGAGATCCATTTGGATGAGGACTCAGAGGTTTCCAGTTTGAGGAAACAGGATCGCCTGAGAAGTTATTGAGGTGAGCTTAGCTGTGGCTTATTATGTTTCTCTGATCTTTCAGCATTCACCCCAATACCTGGCTCAGGGTTTGTTTTTATTAATAAGACCTTTTTAAGATTCATGTTACAAGCACAGGTATTGAGACCTGTGCTGTAGATATCTTTCTGTATAAATAAACACTGATTGGCCAGTAGCCAGACAGGAAGTATAGGCAGGACTAACAGAGAGGAGAATTGAGGGAACAGGAAGGCTGAGGAGGAGACCGCCTGGAGCCGCCACCAGGACAAGAAAGATGTAAATTACCGGTAAGCCACGAGCCACGTGGCAAAGTAAAGATTAATAGAAATGGGCTAAATATAAGAGTAAGAGCTAGACAATGATAGGCCTAAGCTAATGGCCAAGCAGTTTAAGTAATGTAAGAGTCTGTGTGTTTATTTTATAAGTGGGTTCCAGGACTGGTGGGACTTAGAGGGAGCTGGAGAGAAATTCTTTAGCTACAGACCTGCTTCATTGACTTGCTTTCTTGGGGATGTCAAGGAACTTTTATCTCTCTTAAGTAGTCTTCACTTTCATTCCAAGTGGATCTGCCTCTGGCAAGACCTCACAGGTCCTATTCAGTATCTGATAACAAACTTGTTTATCTTATCAAGCATCTCAAAATTTAGGTATTTAGATTATGGATTTCAATTTTCTGCCCTATTTTTTAACTCCCAAGAAATAAAAATAATTAATACTGGATCTGGTAAAGAGGTGATTATGTATTATTTGGGATTCATAAATCCACATAAATGATCTTCCTTGTTTGTGTTTTTATTGATTGGATGTAGACAGATATTTTGGGGGTGGTGGTGCTGCTAGCTCACAAAGAATAATACAGAGACTTATTATTAATTATTATAGCTTGGCTGACAGCTTAGGCTTGTTTCTAGCTGGCTCCTATAACTTAAAATAACCCATTTCTATTCATTTACTTTCTGCCTTATGGCTTTCTTACCTTGTGGCAAGTGCCCATCCTGCTTGCTCTGTGTCCCCTGATGACTCTTCTTCCCAGAGCTCTTTCTGTTCAGAAATCCTTGTTATACCTCCTGCCTAGCTATTGGCCACTTAGCCTTTTATTAAACCAATCACAGTGACATATCTTTACACAGTATAGTCAAATATGTCACAACAATTGGCCTAATGTACTATGAGGTTGAAAAAACATAGAATCTAGAAAATGGTAGGCCAAGAATTAAACTTTTCAAATTTTTCTTTTTTGTCTCTGCTCTCTGTTTGTCTTAGTTTCTTCATCTATAAATAATGGTAATATCTACTCCATATTATGTGAGGAAAGATTGACTAAAACATGAATTTTTACTATTGTAGACAATAGATTTTTTAAAGTCTTAGAATCTAATAGAAATGGATCAAATGACACCAAAAGGCAGAAGAATCTTATTTTTTTTCTGTTTCTCTGTAACTCTTAAGCTGAGTTTTGCACTAGATTCATTTTACTTAAATCATAACAACTCCTATTCTTTTCTGGTAGTCTAGTGCAATTCCTGTATTATGTGCAAAGGATTCTCCCATGTATTACATTTGTCTTTTGTTTGGATGGAGTTCACAATTCTGATAAGAAACAGAAGGATCTCGAGATATAAAATTGCATGGAATTGAAGGAGTGGGTAGAAGGCCTGTATTAGTGAGTCCTTTTCTGGGGCAGACTCTTTTTTTTTCCTTTTTTTAGCAAACGGGTTTATTTGGCTCACACTTGTTAAGGTTGGATGTCTACAGAGCATGACATAAGCTCTGGTGAGAACCCCCTTTGGATGCATCATGTTCTGGAATGTAGAGTGTATGTCTATTTTCTATCTGTATGGCTTCACTCCTTAGTAAGCTGCTGTAACTAATCACGGGGATTCCACCCAAATGCCCCACACTAATCTGATCATGCCATACAGATCTGACTTCTAATCATCATAGGTTGTCAAGTTTCCACCCCTATGGGGCATTAACATGAGACTGTAGAGATTAAATGAAAAAGCTTAGATAACTAAGTCACATTATTGCTCTTCTCTATCCTCTATGTCCTGGAGGCTGCTGTCTGAACTTGAATTTCCTGGTCTCCCCCAGTGCAGTGTTTAATGAATACCAGTCTCTTTTGTTTTCTTTTTCTGCTTTAGCTTGTTTTTCATTGTCAAGAAACAATGTATTATTTTCAACAAGTCAATAATCTCCTGAGAAAAGAGTCATAAGAGCTTAAAACTGAGAACTTAAAAATGTGTCTATAGCTTAGTTATTCACTAACTTCCACATCTGGGTTGTCACGTAACATTCCAGGTTGAGTGAACATTTATTTTGTAGGTTAATGGATGGCCTGTCATTTCAATTTTAATGGGCTCTGTAGTATTTTAATGACAGGGAATCCAATAAGCCTCTCTCTCTAGAAAGTGAACAGCATATAACTTACGTTTGGAGCCATATGGCAAAGAAAACATTTCTTCATAAAAGCTTGTCATTTGTGAATTGCCTTGTTACCCAGTGAAGCTATATTGTAGCTTAATGTTTTAACTTTACATCTTTCAGGTACACCTGTAGACGATAACCATGATTCTTCAAATAATAGGAAGCAATGCTTTGATTTCAACATGGATTTTCAGACAAACAGAGTTATACACATGCATTCAAAGATGTCTTAGTTTTCTGTCACTATAACAAACATCTCAGACCATCAAAGTAGAGAGAGAAAAGCTTATCTTAGATTTTAGTTGTAGAGGTTTCATTACATAAACAATTGCCTCAGTGGTTTTGAGTGAGGCAACACATGATGGCATGATGGCATTTGTTGAAGCAAACCTGCTTACTTCATGGCCATGATGCAAAAGAAGGAGTAAAAAAGCCAAGAACCCCAACTGTTCCCTGCAAAGGCTGATCCCAATGGCCTAAGGACTTCCCCCTGGACACTACCTCCAAAAGCTTCCACTACCTACCCATACCATCATCTCAGGGATCAAGATTTTTACCTACAGACCTAAACCATAGTGATATGTATGTATGTGTGTGTGTATGTGTATATGTGTGCATATATGTATGAATGTACATAGACTGCTTATTATTGTTATTATTATTGGTTTTTTGAGACAGGGTTTCTCTGTGTAGTTTTTGGTGCCTGTCCTGGATCTCGCTCTGTAGACCAGGCTAGCCTCGAACTCACAGAGATCCGCCTGCCTCTGCCTCCCGAGTGCTGGGATTAAGGCATGCACCTCTGCTGCCTGGCTTAGAATGCTTATTTTTAAGGTTACAAAATATATACAGAGACAGAGACAAATTGCAGGAGGGTTTAATGATTTTGCCAAGTTCACTCAGTTAACACGTTAATGAACTCTCATCTCTTTGGTGCCCATTGCTTTAAATGTAGCACTTAACTGCTTTCAGAATGGTAGCTGCACATCTTTTCAATTTAACTGGGTTTTGTGTTTGTTTACTATAATCTCTGCTGATAGTATCTTTTAAGGTTGGTTTCTTGGTTCATCACTCTTGCTCTATTACCTACTCATCTAATTCTCAGAGATCTAAAGGCTGGGACATGTAAGGTATTGACACTAGAAGATTCAGTGTATAATGAGAATCTATCCCATGAATGTACGAATCTTATGGCATCCTTCCATGAAAAGGGAAGAAGAACAGAAAGAGGAAAAGGTTAGGCATAATCCTCAAGTTTTCTTATGAAAATCCTGAGCCCCTTCATTAAATCATTACTACCTAAGTGTCCTACCTTTTAAAACTACATTGTGAGGATTGGGTTCCAACATATGAATCTTAGAGAGACACATGCCCAGCAGGACAGGAGACTTTGTGGTAGGAACTTTGATCACTAAGAACGAGACAGTAGGATGTAACAATCTCTCTCATTGCTCCTTACCATGGACAGGTATCTCTACTACATATTTAACGGAATGCTCCAAGATACAAGCTACTAACAGAGAATCATGAGATCAATCATGGGAACTTGATTGACCTAGGAATGAAAACCATATAAAGAATTACATAAAAGGAAACCAAAACTGTTTGCTGGTAGTTGTGTCTGCTGATGGTCAGAATGGCCACTGTGGGTTATATTGGTCATTGAGAATACAGATAGCCTGATACTTCTATATAAAAAAATGAAGGCATTAGGGCATTTTCCTATATAGAAGCACTAATGAAAGAAGAATCTACATCCTTAAAATGACCTCACTTCATCATAGTATGACTGGCATTAGAGTTTTAATCTCCAGCTTGTGAGCTTTCCTAGAGGACCGAAGGGGTTGGGGGGAAAATGCCTTAAAAGGGAAAATTGTTCATTCTCAAGTCATCTGTGTCACTTAACCAAATTGTTTTTTCTTCAAGAAGAAATAGTGACCCCTGTAACATGATCATGGAGGTTCCTCACATCCTGCTGCACACCTGACCTATCTCACTACAGACAGTGTTTCCTGAAGCCCTCCACACTTGCACTCCCAGTCACGTGCTGCCTCCTCGCAGCTGGCTCCATACACCTACTTCCTCTTCATGCCTGTATGCCAGCCCAGCTATTCTTCAATTTGTGATTTTTGCTTGGTTCTGGACAAAGTATTGCTTGTGAAACCCAGGGAATTCTAGAATATAGAACAGTCCATTGTTCTCAGAGATCACTCTGTCTAGACTGTTGTGTTCATTATATTGGCATAGGCATAGGAGTTTTGACCTTCCTGTATATGACAGGAAAATATGTCGGGAACTCAAATTAGCTCATAAGCCTGACTGACCTTAATCACTAAGGATCTGAAAGCCATCAAGGATTTAAGTCAAGACTTGGCACAAGAAGAAAAAAGATGATGCTCCAAGTGACAACTTACATAGTATGTGGCGGTTTTCTTTGGAATGGAGAAAGCAGAGAGCTTTAAATGAAAAATAATTGATTCGGTTTGGCACATAACCCAAGGAGCCTCACCCTCTGTTATATACTATGTTAAGAAAATATGAAATAGTGACATCCTTCAAGACCTCTGAAACAGTAAGCATAGAATAAAGTCTCAAAGCTGGGCAGTGGTGGTACTTGCCTGTAATCCCAGCACTCCACTCAGGAGGGCGAGGTTGACTGTGAGTTTTGTGAGCTCAAGGTCAGCCTGGTCTACAAAGCAAGTTCCAGGACAATCAGAACTGTTACACAGAGAAACCCTGTCTCAAAAAACAAAAACAAAATAAAAGAAGAATAAAGTATCAAAAGGAATGAGCCATTCCTCAGTTTTAGAATACTAAGCCTAGATAATTATAATCACATTGAATTTGTCTTGGAGCTACCAAGGCATTGAGGTCTGTAACAACTTTCTAATACAATACAGCCCGAGACAACATTCAATTATAACACTACCTGAAAACCACCTTAGAGAGTTGCACACCTTAATATCTTGGTGTGTCACACAGAGAGGCATGTTAATGTGTAGCTGTTGTGTGACACCCCCTGAAAAGATGTGAAAAAAAATGTCTACTCACCCCAAATAGGGGACCAGTGATCACAGTAAAGCTACTATCAAAGACTCACTTAGTGAACCAATCAGTTTAACTGGGGTGGCTTTCAGGACGTGGGTGAGAGACTCCTTACAGGAGCAGAAATGACTCACAAACAGCTGCATTCCACAAGGCCATCGCAGCATGGGTGATGGAACACAAAAGCTGGAAACATAGAGCACACCCCTCAACAGGTTGGAGAGTTCTTTCCAGGCAGCTCAACAGCTGTTCTAAGAGTCTCTCTGCTTTACTGACCACTTATCCATGTTCCAGGAAGGGGGCCCTAGAGAATTTGATCCCTTTTGGAGGCTTCCTGAAGTGTCAAGTGGTTTACTTCCTGAGTCTTAAGGAGTTTCCCTACAAGATGGAATGTTTCATCAAGAAAGAAAGTATTGCAAAATAGTCCCACTATAAAATAAAATGTTAACCAAATCTAGTGATTTTTGTTTGTTGCTTGCTAGTTACCATGAAACTTTCTAGTATTGTAGCCCAAGCTGAATACGAGAAGACTTTGGAAATTATAATAAAGTCAAATTGTCTCCACTTAAGGCTTGGAACTGAGATAAAACAAATGAAACAAAAGTGTTTTGGCTTGCCCTATTTCTGAAATGGGAAGAATGTGGTTTGACTTTTCCTGGGGAGACAGAACAAACGTCAATTCACCCTAGATAAGACACTGATGACAGACAAATGATTCCTCTCAGGTCTGTGTTGGGGATCAATGAGTTTATTGGGATGTGATGGCTAGTGCGAATTGTCAACAGGAAAGAGTATGGGATAACCTAGGAGATGGTCCTCTGGGCATTTGGAAGATTATCTTGATTATGCTCATTGATGTGGAAGATCTATCCTAACTGAAGGCAGGGCTATTCACTCTACAAGGCATCCTGGCCTGTATAAAATGAAGAAAGTGAGCTGGGCAATAAGAAGCACTGGGCCCTCTCTGTTTCGTGATTGTGGGTTTGATGTCATCAACATTTACTGCCTTGGCTTTTCTGCTATGATGGACTGTACTGTGAGATGGATAAACCCTTTCTTCCTTCACTTGCTTTTGTCAGGATATTTATTATATCAACAAGAAGAGAAATTAAGATGTGAGGTTGCTTAGAGGAGTGTAAGTGACTGAAAAGTAGCAGTGTCACTGAAAAGCCCAGCTTGGCACATGCAATGACTCATGGATGTTGCATTCCCAGTAATTGCTCTCTGATCGTATAACCTCAGGGAATGGCACCATGGATCTTGTATCTTTTTTTCATCTTCCTAAGTCTTAGGAGCCTCCCTTCTCCCATCAGGAGAGAATCTTTTAGTTCAGATGAAATATCTACCCAACAAATAAACAGGTGGAAAATGTAATCTTACTGAAATTTAGTTTTGAAAGAGCCCATTTCATGGTCTGTTTAACTGTATCACAGGAATAATCGAACAAGATAGGAAGTGGAAAGAATTGCTATATTCACATCTTGCTTGATACCATAGAATGTGACATTTAAAGCTAAAAGAACTTCAAGTTTTCCAATTATTAAATTCTGAGTTGGGAAAAGGACATCTGTTCTTAATCGGTAGTTTGGTCTTATGTACGCAAACATGAATGTGTGTTTGTGTGTTTGTGTGTGTGTGTGTGTGTGTGTGTGTGCGCGCACATGTGTGTGTTTGTGCACCAGAAAACAGATCTTTGTACTTGTAAAACTGTTGTCATTATAATAGCAATAAATGGACAACAGGCTATGAATTACTAGGTCATTAATGCAAGCTTCTTGATTGAAGTCAATTTGTTTCTATCATTATGACTTATCACATGCCCTAGGCATGCATTAAGACTGCAAAGCACATATGCTCAGACTTGTTTTATTGTTTAATTATTTACAAGTAATGTTGCTTGTAACAAAGCTATCCTAATAAAAATTAATAGAAATTTATTATTTTGTTGATGTAAATTGTTTTTTCAAACATTGCCTGGACAACGGCTGACTTTGTGCCACTCACCAACTTATACCCTCACAGATGAGCTACATTAGAGAAGAAAAAAATGGATATAGTCTTTCATATTATATGCTCACATAGTCTCAAAGCAATTTACAAACATGGATTAATTGTGTTTTAATAGAGCCCCCCTGGGTTGTGTAGCTGCTATTTTTTCCATCTGTCACATAGAATGTATTAAACTTATTTACACAAACTTTTTATTCTAAATTTGACTTTGGCTATTTAAAGCCCACAGTACTGTGTATTTATCAAGGGTTAAGGAGATCATGTTTAATAAGAGAGGAGAAAGTATCTGTATATAGTTATAAAACAAAGGTTCAGTGAGTACACACACACACACACACACACACACACACACACACACACACACACTTTTAAGTCCTGAGGATGCCTTTCTCCAAAGACACCTTTTAAAAAACACACTAGAAATTAAGTGTGTGGCAGAGTATGCACCACATATGAGGCTGGGGTTCAACCCCTAAGTGGTAAAGAAGAGAAGGAAGGAAAGAAGGAAAGAAGTGAGTGAGGGAGAGAGAGAGAGAAGAAAAAAGGGGGAGGAAAGGAGTGAGCAAGGGAGAGAGGGAGAAAAGAAGGGAGGGAGGAAGAGCAACACAAGGTACTTTACTTAACTTTCTAATTGTGATTTCTCTTTCTGTTGCCTTTCTGGATTCTCTGCTTCACTCCATCCCCCATTAACTCGATCTTCTATTCTCCTTTACCACTCCTCATGGAAGTTTTCTTTCACTTCTGTCCCTTTGCATGGAATAATGGTTATCATTTAACGTATTGCATACACGTGTGTCAACCATTATCCAGTCTTGAAAACAGATGCAAAGAGTGATTTGATTTAAGCAACCAGAGGTGAAAGCACTAAAGGAACAAGGGAGACTCTGCCCTAGTGCCTGTCAGTGGTCATACCAGGGCTGCCTTTCCTGTTACCCTGGAGTCATGGTGCGGATGCTGTAGAAAGAATCTCGTAGTCATAAAAGAAGAGCTCTCACTGGAGTCCACAGTCATCTCAGATCTCTTCTTCCTTCTGCTGTACAGCCAGATGCCAGAAATACACACCCTTTCCTCCACTGATCATATCCCTACAGTGGCTTTTATTGGCATACCCAAGAGCACCCTGAGGAAGATGGATTTAAAATGCAGTATTAATCCATTCAGCCCAGCAGCAGAGTGGAGCATATAGACAGTATGTAGCTATTAACAAATAAACAAAACACTGGCTTCTATCTACATACATGTTAGACACAAGATTCCTGCTGCTTGTAACTGATGATTTACTGCAAGAAGGAACGTCAAGCAAAAATTTTGTTTATAGGCAAGGGATTTTTGTAACTTGTAAGTATTAGTGTAAAGTATTGCTTTGTGGGGGTGTATGTATGTGTGGTGTGTTATATGTGTGGTATATGTACTTGTTAGTTTGACATGTGTACAAGTGCATGCTGCTATCTGTGCATGTGTCTCCACGTGCTTATGGAGATCAGAGGTTAGTGTTTTGTCTTTTCAATCACAACTCTTATTTTTTTATTTTATTAGTAGTTGATTTTTATTTTATTTTATTTTATTTTACTTTACAATACCATTCAGTTCTACATATCAGCCATGGATTCCCTTGTTCTACCCCCTCCCGCCCCCTCCCCTTCCCCCCACCCCACCCCCCATTCCCACCTCCTTCAGGGCAAAGCCTCGCCCCCCCCACCCCCCACTCCTGAGATCAACCTAGTAGACTCAGTCCAGGAAGGGCCAGTCCCCTCCTCCCAGGCCGAGCCAAGTGACCCTGCATAAGCCCCAGGTTCCAAACAGCCAACTCATGCAATGAGCACAGGACCTGGTCCCACTGCCTGGATGCCTCCCAAACAGATCAAGCCAATCAACTGTCTCACCCATTCAGAGGGCCTGATCCAGTTGGGGGCCCCTCAGCCATTGGTTCATAGTTCATGTGTTTCCATTCATTTGGCTATTTGTCCCTGTGCTTTATCCAACCTTGGTCTCAACAGTTCTCGCTCATATAGACCCTCCTCTTTCTTGCTAATTGGACTCCCGGAGCTCCGCCCTGGGCCTAGCCATGGATCTCTGCTTCCAGATCCCTCAGTCATTGGATGGGGTTTCTAGCACGACAATTAGGGTATTTGGCCATCCCATCACCAGAGTGGGTCAGTTCGGGCTGTCTCTCGACCACTGCCAGTAGTCTATTGTGGAGGTATCTTTGTGGATTTCTGTGGGCCTCTCTAGCACTTTGCTTCTTCCTCTTCTCATGTGGTCTTCATTTATCATGGTCTCCTATTCCTTGTTCTTCTTCTCTGTTCTTGATCCAGCTGGGGTCTCCCGCTCCCCCAAGCTCTCTTTCCTTTGACCCTCGCCCTTCATTTCCCCCACTTATGTCCAGGCTGTTCATGAAGATCTCATCCATTTCTCCGTCATTGGGTGATCCCCGTGTCTTTATTGGGGTCCTGTTTTCCAGGTAGCCTCCCTGGTGATGTGAGTAGCAGTCCAGTCATCCTTGCTCCACATCTGGTATCCTCCTATGAGTGAGTACACACCGTGTTTGTCTTTCTGAGTCTGGATTACCTCACTCAGGATGATTTTTTCTAGATCCATCCATTTGCCTGCAAACCTCATGATGTCATTGTTTTTCTCTGCTGAGTAGTATTCCATTGTGTATATGTACCACATTTTATTTATCCATTCTTCAGTTGAAGGGCATCTAGGTTGTTTCCAGGTTCTGGCTATTACAAACAATGCTGATATGAACATAGCTGAGCAAGTGCTCTTGTGGTATGGTTGAGCATTCCTTGGGTATATGCCCAAGAGTGGTATAGCTAGATCTTGGGGGAGATTGATTCCCAATTTTCTAAGAAAGTGCCATATTGATTTCCAAAGTGGCTGTACAAGCTTGCATTCCCACCAGCAGTGGAGGAGAGTTCCCCTAGCTCCACAGCCTCTCCAGCATAAGGTGTCTTCAGTGTTTTTGATCTTAGCCATTCTGACAGGCGTAAGGTGGTATCTCAGAGTTGTTTTGATTTGCATTTCCCTGATAATTAGGGATGTTGAGCAATTCCTTAAATGTCTTTCAGCCATTTGAGTTTCCTCTGTTGAGAATTCTCTGTTTAGTTCTATCGCCCATTTCTTAATTGGACCGTTGGGCATTTTGATGTCTAATTTCTTGAGTTCCTTATATATTCTGGATATACAACTCTTATTTTTTGACACAGTATCCTTCAGTAGACTTGAAGTTCACTGATTTTGGCTAAGCTCATGGACAGCAAGATCCAGGGATCTGCTTGTCCCCACTTCCCAATGCTAGGGTTATAGTCACATGTCATGATGTCCAGCTGTTTGTGTGGTTTCTGTAGATTCAAACTCAGATACTCACTTTTTAAGATTATTGTTTTTTAAAAATTATGTATTGTGTGTACATGAGTGTACAGGTGACCATGGAAGTCAAAGGATGGCTTCAAATACCCTGGATCTCGAGTTACAGATGGTTGTGAGCTGTCTGACTTGGGTAATAGGAACTAAACCTGGGTCCACTGTAAGAGTAATGTATTCTCTTAACCACTGAACCATCTCTCTAACCCACGGTCTCTATTATTGCAATATAGGCAGTTTATCAACTGAAACATCTCCCCAGCCTTCAGTGGAGATTTCTGAAGTGACAAGATCTTGTGTGTACTTAAAGGAAGAATAGAAATTTCTTATTGCTGAGATGCTGACATGAGAGAAAAATTATGGTGAAATACATAGCTGTCATCAGCTGAGATGCTGAATGTTCAAGAACTGGTTGGATGGAAGCAGACAGAGTTGGTCATGAACTCAGTGCTGGATGTGGTGATGTCTGAAGTGTTCCATAGAGATCCCTGGGGAAATACTGAGTTCAGGAAAGAAATACATGACAAAGGAAACACGTAAACAAACTGACATCTCTGTGATGGAAGGAGAGTCAAGAACTGATCTCAGGAACCTTAGCATCATTAGGCAAGAATGATGTTGCAACATCTACTATGTGATGAAAATGCAATGCCTCAAACCAGGAGAATCAAGGATGAGAAAGTGGCTAAAGGGAAGAAACATGAATAAACTTGAATGTTGCTTGGATAAATGATAAACTAGATCAAATACTACTTACAAGATGTCAATTAAGAATTTAACTTAAAAAAATCACACATGGTGAAGCTAAGATCTGAACCTAAAAACTGTGACTTAAGAGCCATACACTTTACCATGACACTGGATTTTAATAACATCTCTAGCTTCAAGAAAAACACTTGAAACAGCTACATGAGATTTTTCCTGGGAATATATGAAAGTATACGTAAGTAAGGAAAATTTAGGTGCACATGCGCCATGGGGCACATATGGAGGTTAGAGAAACCTCAGACTTCCACCTTTTCGGAAACAGGATCTCTTTGTTGATTTAGTGCTGCATATGACAGAGTGGGTAGCTGGCATGCAGGCTTCTGGGAGTTCTTCTGTTTCTGCTTCCTATCTTTCTATAGGATTCTGGGTTTACAGATACTTGCTTTCTCTATGTATAGTGTTTACATGGTTTCTGGGGATTTGAACTCAGATACTACTGCTTCAGTGACAAGTGATTTTAGCCACTGAATTTGCCCCCAGCCCTCACAATTTTTTGATGTACTGTTGCTAAGGTCCAAGAAAGATAACCATAATGTCTGTTGCCTGTGAAAGTTTATGGCTAGGGAATGACAATCCAAGTATCATGATATATATTATTTTGAATCTACAAGAAGACAGAAAGTTGCTATTATTTAAATTATAAAATTTTTATTTATCAACACTGTGAATGTTTTCATTTCTTATAGCTCTCCTATGTAAAAATATTTTAGCAAGTAGAAGAATAGGTGAGTTGGTAAAGTACTCACCACACATGCAGGAATATCTGAGCTGATTTCCCATCACCCAGCTGAGCACAATGGTGCATGCTTATAATTCCAGGAAGGCATGTCTATAATCCCAGAACTGTGGAGACAGAGACATGAGGATTGTTGAGGCTCACTGGACAGCTAGTCTAGCTGTATCAGCACGTTCCAGGAAGAGTGAGAAACTGTCTCAATATAAGGTGAAGAGTTATTAGGAAAGACATTCAACATTGACCTCTGGTTTTCACACACATATGCACACACACACACACACACACACACACACACACACACGCACACACATGCATTTAATGATTTATACAGCATGTTCCTGGCATTGTAGCATTCAGGACTCAAGACTGGGACTCATGATTGGTATTTTATACTGACAATGTTAGGCAATTTTGATGGCTAAGTGCTATTTGCCAGAGAAATTCTTCGCATATCACCTGGAACAGGGGTAGATAGAGTGTGATATAAAATCTGATTTAGGGCAGTTGTTTATGCTTTCTGATATGGATTCTAGCTTTAAAGTTAACTCTTGTCATTGTGAATGCCCATTCAGAAGAACTTAGGTGGAAAGTGGGAAGGGTAGATGTTCTTTAACCTTTTGAAAACTCTTCTGGACTAATGAAGGGAATATCTGGATTACATTGGCTTCTATTGGATAGAATATGTCAAGAATCCTGGATATGCAAAGGCAGGTTGAATAATAGATGGAAAGGAAAATTATTCAATAGATTTGTTATGGAAATTGAGTTATGAAAAGGGATATTAGGACACAGAAGTAATATAGATATTGAAATAGTCAATAGAAAATTCACTACCATGGGAGTGATTGTGAATATTTCTTTTGTCAATGGTTATGACCAATACATTAAGTAATATGCTTTTCTGACATGTACACCATTCCAATTCCACAAAGCTTTTCATAAGGTTGTTTACTGGCAGTTTTGTATTATGTATTTTGGAAAATTGAATGAAATTTGGGTTTGTGCAGAACAGACAAAAACGGTTTACTGGAAGATAAGTGAGATTAATAGAATAGAAAATTCAGGTCTGCTATTTTCTTAGTTTTATTAGACTTTGAACAATATGAGATATGTGGGCAGAATAATTGTTTATGTTACAAAGTACAAGGTAGTGATATGTGGGCTCTAGATGGTTACAGAAACCTAAAGTTCATGCCTGGCAGGATTTACCCACTGGTACAATAGTGTCATGAATGTACTGGATGTAACCAACTTCTTCCAGATTGAACTGATGATGTTATGGGAGAGAATATAAACCTGGTACTGTAAAACTGGTCAAAACTATGGCTATTGACGTCACAGGCCATATGGGAGAATCTACTAGTCATGTTTTGCCAAATGGTCCTGTAGTGAAGTTGCCTTCTAATTATTTATACTTATGGCCATTAGACTAGTGTTGCTATCACCTTCAGTCAGAGAAGCTTTCTTCAGCAGTAGATGACGGTCAAAGAGAGGGTTTATAACTAGTCAATGTGCTGAGAATAAATAACTGTTGAGTGATTGGCCTGCAATGGGGCATGTATGTTACTCCTCTGACACCCAGGAAGCATGATTGAGGAGTGAGTAGGAGAAGAGTGGAAGCTAAAAGATGGGGGGAAATACAGTGGGGCAAAGTTTTCTGGGCCAACCATGAGTGTTTCAATCATAAACACACACAATCTGATGCTGACTGAATTGGTCCCGAAGAGAAAAGAAGCAAGTGAATAATGGACATGAAGGAAAGTTGGGGGACTAGTTGGGAAGAAAAAAGGGGTCAGAATAAATAGGATGGAGATGGGGGATGAGATGAGTAGTGGGAGGGGTAAATATGATCTTAGTATATTGTGTATAAGCATGGTATTTCAAAAATAAAAACATTGATTTAAAAACTATGAACTTCTACATTTGTGAATGTTATACATGTGTTATACATGTATGTGCATGCATACTTGAATATATGGACAGACGTGTACTTTCATAAATGTGTATGTGCACAATTGCATGTGTATGTGGTTTGTGTGCATTGGTTGGTGCTTGGAGCTAACACAAAGATGAATGGATCCTTCCCAGCACTGAGGCAGCACATTAATAAATATTCATAATTGTATGTCTGACCCGGGATTTTTGATAACAGTCTTGGAGTCTTGTTTAATTAGCATAATTGTTTATACTTGGTAAGTGCTACACTGTTGGGGACATATATTTCCTTAAATGAATAATCATGAAATTCAACCTTCGTAAACTTAATCAATGATATTTAAGAATTCTGGCTTACCATTTATGCTATATTGACATAAATCATGCATTTGAGAAAGTATATAACAGACTTACAATCAATAATTTACAGATGTATTTTGAAAGTATTTTGTCAACTTGGAAGCTTTCTATCAATGTAGATATTACTATGGTTTCCTTGATTAACCACTTGCTTCCACCCTGCCAGAAGCCCTTCCTTGATTCCATTAGATCAGTTTTTACATAATAAACTCAAAATGTTGGGAAGAACAATACGCAAGAACAAGGTAAATGGGACTGAATCCTAGGTACAGGTCTAACTCTGAACACTCATACATCAATGTTGACATGTGATTCCTTGGATTTGCATGAACAGTCTTGGATCAGACATCAAAGTGCCTGTGCTGAGTCCTGCTCTCATCACTGACAATCTATATGTTATTAGCTGTTGTTTCCTTATCTGTGGAAGGTTAGAAATGCCTTCCCTGATTAACTCACAAGTTTGCAGGAGCTTTAAGAGAACAAGTGTGAAATTCCTGTGCCAACTAAAAAGAGAGCCCTATGTAAATGTGAAAATTATAGCATTGCCATTTTAATCATTCTTGTAACTGTTGTTCACACTTTGGATGGTTGATATAGCAATATTACAAAATACAGAGATGGCTTGGACCAAGGTGGGTATATCTATATGTAAAGAAGATTTATAGCCTTCCTTGATTCCATGATGTTAATAAGTAGAGCCAGTGATGGTTGTGGTTGTCCTAGTGGCCTCTTCATATAGCTTGACAGACTTATTTACCAAGATTTATATCTGCTTGAGCAGGCACCCTACACCACAATCATGGTCCCCATCAGTCTCCAGCATATTTGCTATGACAATAGTCACATCTCTTGCCTCCTCAAGAGTCTACAGAGGGCCTCTGAGATGCTATGCTTCCTGTGGCTGTGACAGATTTCTTTGAGTTTTGCTGTGGTTGCAGAAAGAGTGGAACTTTTTCGGGGGGACCCGAGAAGCACTGTATTAAGGTCAATCCCAGTGCAAACGTCGTTAAAAGTCACATAATTTTTCATGATGATTCCTTGCCCAATGGAGACTTACAAAAGTCAAAGACTCCTTCCACTCATTTCTGTGACTTAGGGTCCCTAAAGTCAAATTAAATAATAAAAGTCATTCAGCACTTGCTATAGGAAAATTTTAGCCCCTGCAGGAAGTGTTGAACCAAGAAAACCTTTCCACTGTGTACAGTCATGATGGGGGTCAATCAGTAAAACCTGAACCTTGAATCTATGCTTTAGATGAAGCCCAAATGGGCCTTTTGACTTTTATTACTGACAGGTGAGCCCAGAGAGTAATTTTGATATCTCATTCCCTGAAAATATTTTTTTAAGAACTATATTTCAAACTTGTTAGCAATGGGATCCTAGCCAACCTTTCTAGGTGTGTGTGTGTGTGTGTGTGTGTGTGTGTGTGTGTGTGTGTGTGTGTAAAAGTCCAAGGACAAACTCAGTTTTTCACATGCTAGGCAAATCTAGGTTTGATCACTAACCTTCGTCCTCAGCCCATCCAGTCTAATTTTAAGGTGGGCACTGTAAAAATGCTGTACATTGGTGGCATATAATTACTTAATATCTTATAAATATATCATGCAATTTCTTGTCTCCATTTTTTTAAACGCTAAGTGTTTTCTCTCTATAGGAGATGATTCATGCTTGTCCATATTATGTAATCTTATTTATGTCTATAATCTAGCTTAACTATTATATTTGTCAATATTTACCTTAAAAATAAAACAAAATAGTTTCAAAAGCCAGAGGGGCACCATGGAGATCTCTTCTTATGTTCCCATGTCATCAGATTGATTGTTTAGTGACCCAGTCTTGGCTAAGATTAGTGGTTCTCATTCAAGGTGGAGCTAACTGAGCTTAGTTCTAGGCTTTCAGTTGGTTCTGAGTCCCTGATGAAGAAAAAGAAACTTTCTATTGTCTGTTATCCTGGAATGCAAGCAGAACCCAAAATTCACAAACCAGTGTTATGTTACTGTTAGTCTTCCATCCATTCACATTCCCTGTTAGAAAACATGTGACTTAATCAAGTTCAATATTAATGGATCATAGGCACAACCACCCCATGGTATGCCATAGCGCAGTATATAATATCACAGTAAAGTCAGATGAAGGCAATTACTTAATACAAATATGAAGCCTTAGTTAATAACTCTTCTGAGTTATTGGAGATCTTCAGCCAAAAAGATCTATTTCCTGTATACCCATGCCTATATGTCTTTCTGTTCTGCCAGAGTCAATGGAGTCTTCTATGTTCTTTAAATATATTGTGTAATGCTAACCTCTTGGAATTTTCCTTATTTAATCTTCCAAGCATACAGAAAATTATAGAATTTTCTAGTTATTAATTTTCAGTATAACATTTTTATTTGTTTATGATAGAGGATCAATGTATTTGAATAGATGAGGGAATGAGCCATGCAACAAGCTCTTATGTACAAAATCTTCTAATCATAGTCCTTCTAATATTTCAAACAGATTCTAGATAATGCAGCTGATCTTCCATCTATGATAGAGCATTATTCTTTTTTTTTTTTTTTTTTTCGAGACAGAGTTTCTCTGTGTAGCTTTGCGCCTTTCCTGGATCTCACTCTGTAGACCAGGCTGGCCTCGAACTCACAGAGATCCGCCTGCCTCTGCCTCCCGAGTGCTGGGATTAAAGGCGTGCGCCACCACCGCCCGGCCTGAGCATTATTCTTATAAACCTACATTAAGTTTGAATATTCTAAATAAAAAAGTACATTTAATGAATTTAATGTAGCCAACATCACAGTTTAGGTGAGCCCACTATGTAACACGAATTGCTAAATGGTTTTATTAATAAAAAATCCGGAGTCAGATATTGGGGTTAAAACCCAAAGATTAGAAAAACAGAAAGAAGCCAGCCACGTTCTCACCACTTGGAGATCCTCAGCCAAAAAAATCTACTTCCTGTATACCCATGCCTATATGCCTTTCTGTTCTGCCGTCTCATTCTCTCTCTCTGCCCAGCTATATCACCTCCTCTTCCTGCCCAGCTCTGACACTTCCTGTCTGTCGGTACAGACCTCCAGACATTTATGGTTAGTGCTGGGATTAAAAGTATGTACCACCACACCTGGCTCTGTTCCCAGTGTAGCCTTGAACTCACAGAGATCCAGATGGATCTCTGCCTTCCAAGTGATAGGATTAAAGGTATGAGCTACCATTGCCTGACGTCTATGTTTAGTATAGTGGCTGGCTTTTTCCTCTGATTCTCAGATAAACTTTATTGGAGTACACAGATAAAATATTACCACACATTTAAATGTGTATAGAGCCCTTATAATAGGCCATGGCTGCACAAAAGTCAAACCATCTAGTGACAACCTGCTAATGAAGTAATGCCTGGATCTTAATAATTTATTGAATTCCTATTTCCTAACAACCAGGAGCTATCACAACTTAAAATATGAGTTGTTTACCATACTGGTCTCATGGATGTCCAGGAGTTGTGGCTTGCAGCTTCTCTATCATGTTGAGAGAAATGATCAAACTGTACATTTCTATCCTTGGGAAATTTTTAAAATACAAGCTCTGCTAAATACCCATTGCTTTGCAGTACTGAAAATTCAAAACTCTTTAAGTCAACCCTTTTTAAACTTGGGACTATATGAAGAGAAATCAAATGTGAAAATCTCATATCATGTTAGGTTTCCATCCCCCGCTCCCCTTTTTATGCATTGGGTCTCTGGTCTCACTATGAATAATTTTGGCTGTTGTCTGGGTCCTTTCAAGTGGGAACAGGAGACATTGCTTGTCTAGTCTGTGCCTCAATATTTTAACTGAGTGGCAAATTCTCTTGTTCCTTTTGTCTGGTAGGGATGTGGCTCTAGTGGAAAGGTAGACTGAAAGGTTAATATTAAGCCATATACTTCATGTCTGAGTCCATAACACATTATATCCCCAGCTTGATGTTAAGCCAATGAGGGCAGGTAGCAGGAAATGAGAATCTACTTTCCAGGGCAATTTAGAGTGAATTAACAGTGACAGTAATGATATTTTGGTTGGCAAAGCTTCTTTCATCTTTTTTATTTTTATTTTTTGTCAACAGCTTTTTAAGATTTTGAAGTTTAAACTAATTCTGAGTCTTTTATAGAAGGAGGAAGTTGAATAAACATGTTTTTCCTTCTTGAGTTTTCAACTTCAGTGGAAGAACAAAAGAAACATTTTATATTTTATTTAAATGCCCAACTTTTTGCACGCTATCGATGAAAATGGCAGTATATATATTATGTCTTTATTAAAGCTAGAACTGTTTACCTTTGATAAAGCAAGGAAACTAACTTACAATGCTTCTAATCTGTCTTGAGGGAAAATCTTGGAATAAGAGTTTCTAATTCATGGTTCTCTAACAAGATTAGGGGGACGCTAAGAAGCAAAACATCTGCCATATTAATTAATCGGATGTTGGGAATTATTGTTACAAAGTGGGTTTGTGAATGTGTTTGTCTGATTTAATTTTAAAGTATCGAGGGATCTCAACTCAGGTTTTGTTTAAAAGAGCATGGGGTTTGCATTCTGAATGAGTTGTTCCATCCCACCTTCTATAACATACCCCTTTAACTTTCCTCCTTCTGCCTCATGCATAGGGATGGCCCATATTACCTTTTTTTTTCCTTTCACCTCAACTGCAGCCATATTGGATCATTTCCAGCTCAGGACATGTCTCCATGCCTGCAAATGAGGGGATTTGATTGGCTTTTTTTGGTCTGCAGAACCATTCTCTACTCCTGCACAGCTATTTCCAACCACGATTCCGAGTCTCCTGAGTGATATACACGCTTTGTTTCCTGTCCCTCTTGGTTTTCATCTTTTCATGCACATCAACTCAGAACTTACGGGAAGGTTTTTACAATAGCCTCTGTGCATGTCTATCACTGCAAACAAACTCAGCTATCTCGCAAGCTTCAAATGTTTCTAGCCCATACACTAACACAAGATAATTTTCGCATAAAGATTCATTAGAAAATCACTGCTGGTTTGAGTTTCATATTTTTATGGCTCCTACAGCCTAAAAAGAAAACAAAAAAAGGTGATACCAGCCAGCTGTGTTGGTCTTATTTTCTTCTTGATACTCTCAGGGATGGCAAATTTCATCAATTCTATTTATCAACCTGAAGAACAGGGTCTGTCCTGCAGCCTTTGCTTGTCTTTAGTTAAGCGTGGCGAGATTTTCCCTAATTAGTGCTTGTAAAACACCACAAGGTTCTCAGATGAATTAAAGTGTGAAATCTTATTACAAGCTGCATATTGCTAGAGTAACAAACAGACGTGGCAAATTACACCGTTTCCTTGTCTCTATCGCGTTTAAGGAGCAACGCAAGTCATAATTACCCACAAGTATTGACTTGATTTCCTGGAGCTATTTCCACTGTCAGATTACCCTCCCTTCCTCCGTGCACTGGGTTGGTTTCAGGGTGTTGAGGAAAAGTATTGTCTTCCAAATAATGTTACATTTGGCATCCTCAAATGCTCACATCTGTGGAGAAAGCTTACTGCATAAGCCCAAAACTTACTGTGCCCTTCAGAAACTGCCTAGTTTCAAATGATGCAGAACCATTTCTTAGTGCAGTTCACACAGGAGCAGATATTTTAGGTTGTCTCCTAACCTTGGAAGAGAGGGGCAATTTTAACCTCCAAAGAAGCAACTTGGCACATCAAAACTATACACTAATCAAGAACTTTGTATCTTGGTAATAGAAAAATGAGTTATGAACCTCAGTTCTATCACCCTGTCTGAGGGTGGGTGAGTGTGGGAATGTCTAGCAATCCACTTGACCTTATATACCAACCAACCAACCAAAATTCTAAGAGCTGCAGCTATATAAACAGTTCATTTGAATTCCATGCCATGGGAGAAAAATAGGGAGAAAAAAAGATATACACCTAACTGTGGTGGTATTGTGTTCCCCAAAATATTGTGTTCGCTAATAAACTTATCTGGGGTCAGAGACAGGACAGCCACATTATTAAACATAGAGGTTAGGCAGTGGTAGCACCACACCTTTAATCCTAGCATTCCAGAGGCAGAAATCCATGTGTTCAAGGATACACCCAAGCATGGTGACCAACGCCTTTAATCCCAGAAAGCAAGCCTTTAATCCCAGGGAGTGGTGGTAGAAAGCAGAAAGGTATATAAGGCGTGAGGACCAGAAACTAGAGGCATTTGCCCTGGAGAGGCATTTGGCCTGGGTAGGCATTTGGCCTGGAGAAGAATTTTAGCTGGTTAAGCTTCAGGCTTTTGAGCAGCAGTTCAGCTGAGAGCCATTGGGATATGAGGACACAGAAGCTTCCAGTCTGAGGAAACAAGACCAGCTGAGAAGTTGGCCAGGTGAGATAGCTGTGGCTTGTTCTGTCTCTCTGACCATCCAGCATTTTGCCCCAATACCTGGCTCAGGTTTGATTTTATTAATAAGATCATCTAAGATTCTTGCTACACCTAATACTTAGCAATAATGGATATATTAATTTGGTAATTAGTGTGATTCACATCAAACTCATGGTGATTAATCATCATCTGGGCTTTGGTTTCCCTTTTACCCACCTATGTCAACAAACCTGTTAACAGGTATTTCCTTCAACAAGAAGTTTCTTGGGTTTCTTCTTCTTTTTATTTACTTATTTATTTATTAACTCCCAGTAGTTGTCATTAATATAATAAAACACCCATTATAAAATCATTAGTGTGAACGAAAATAAAGATTTGCATTGTAAATGCCCTCACCAGGCTCTTCATTGCTTGAAATGTCATACTGCATTAAATAGAACATTGATTACGTATGATAGAAAATTTACAATGCCCAAATGTGAAGGTGGGAGTTTCAAGCTGTTACCTAGTGCAATGGGGCTTTAAAAATTAATTTCTTTTGGAAGCTTTGAACATTTTGGAGGCTAAAGACCTCATTAACTTATCTATAAAAGCCTTGGGTCCCAAATAGACTTTTTGGCCTTTTCTTATCTTCCTAATTGTACCTCCCAAGCCTCACCCATTTTCTCTGCTTTACTTTTTAAAAGTTTTACATATTGGAAGAGAACTGTTTGGAAGGACTTTTTAAGAGCAACCTTTTAATGTGCTAAAGTAGTTCAAACTTAGGAGCGTATTTCCAATACTGTAACTTTTAATATTCTGGAGATTTTTCTGGAGCAGATGAAGGGCTATTTCAGATATGGGGATTCTGGGAAAGGATATATGAATGTGACCACACTATTTTCTGTGTAGTAATGGCTGTTGAGTATGACAAAGCAATCAATATGGTGAGTCACATCTAACACCTAAGTTGTGAAGAACATTGCACTTTATACAGTGCCACCTTGTACATTAACCAACTTGACCACTAGTGGAATTATGATTAATGAACTTTGTTCATTGAAAGTTTTATTGGTTATTGAAAATTGTTTGCTTTGTCTGGGGTGAAGTGAAGTTTAAAAATCTCTCTCTCTCTCTCTCTGTGTGTGTGTGTGTGTGTGTGTGTGTGTGTGTATGCGCACTCGCACGCGTGCCTGTCCATGTGTGGTCAGAGCTTTGCCTCCCACCTTGTTTGAGATAGGATCTCATATTATTTGCCACTCAATGAATTGGGTAGCGGGCCCAAGAGCTTCAGAAATTCTCCTGTCTCTCTCTCCCAAGTCACCATAGCAGTGCTGTGCTGGCAGATACTCACTACCCTATTCAGCCTTTCGTGCACTCTGGTGATTAGAAGGGGGTCCTCATGTTTAGGTGGTGAGGTCTTTACCCCTGAAGCATCTCCTCAGATCAGTAAGATTTTAAATAGCAGAGTTAAAAGAGAAAGAAAGAAAGGAAAGGAAACAAATTTCTTACTGCCCTGTGTTGTGTGTTTTTCTACTTTATAGTCGCTTTTCTTTTTGTTTTAGTTAATTTGCAATTCTGTTAAGTGGCAGAAAACTAACAGTAATATATACTATTTTGGTTCATAGAAAACTGGTTAATTGTTTCTGATGAAATGCAATTGGTTGTTGTCTTTATTCATTTTAATTCTACTGTAAATGCATACCAGCATTCCTTATATGGCTGTGTGTATGCTAATTTGGATTCTCATTTTTCTAATTAGTAAGTTTGTTCTTTGACAATTTCATATACATTTAATTGGATTCTTATTACTCTTACTTCCCACTGTATTTTGTCTCTCTCCTTCTCATCAGCTCCCACTCCTCCCTACAGCTCCCTTTTTCAAGGATTCTCTTTTGGCCCTGTTCCAAGAACCCATTGGTTCAGTCATTGATTAAATAGTTAAATGAAGTGCATAATAATAAAAATATATTTTATGTTGCTGCAGGTTTTGTGATGGTATTAAGAAGCAACCATTTGCCGGGCAGTGGTGGCGCACGCCTTTAATCCCAGCACTTGGGAGGCAGAGCCAGGCGAATCTCTGTGAGTTCGAGGCCAGCCTGGGCTACAGAGTGACATCCAGGATAGGCACCAAAACTACACAGAGAAACCCTGTCTCAAAAAACCAAAAAAACAAACAAACAAACAAACAAACAAAAAACCAAAAAGCAACCATTTAACCTGATAGAGAACACTCTTTTGAAACATCCTAATGGTACTTCCAAGTCTTTACATTTCTATCTTCTATCCTACCTGGCCCCATATCCTTGTGTGCATCACTTGTGCCTCTGTAGAAAACTTCTGTTAGCAGGGGATTTCATCTATCAATATTTCCTATCAATTTGTCTCACCATAAAGCTTGTTGCTTACATTTCTAGCTTTTAGCAACCAGGACTTAAGTTTTCCCCAGGTTCTATAGTTCTGGTAGCAGTGGTAACATTGCTGAAAAGAAGATTCCAACACCCCTCTGGTGCCATCCTTCTTTTTTTCTTGGTTTTACAGCATTCACTGTTACTCATCCGACCTGGTAGTCTCTCCAATTCTTGCAGTTCTTCTGTTGGAGCAGAGAGTGCATAGGAACCCACTTCCTTTGATAGTGAAAAGGGACAGTTATTCAAGGGATTTGTCAATAAGGCAAATGTATTGGAATGGCTAACTTCCTTTTTGGAAATAGTCTTCAACTGGTTTTCTGTGCATACAGTTCTTCATAAGGAATGGCGGGCCATCAAGTGACAGTAAGTAAAAGGATTTTCATACAGATGTGAAGCCATAAGTAGATACCGCATATTACAGCTTCCATATTTGGAACAAAATTGCAATTCTCCATCTGCTGGAATATCTGTGTATAGGGAAGAGGGTACTCATCATAAAGGTCAAGGTTGATACCCTATGACAAAAGACACATGAAAAACAGAGAAGGGAATGAATTTATTAGATCATAGTTTTACATAGCACATGGACCTTCAGTCCACAGACTCAAAGGCTCAAAGTAAATTACCCATTTTTAATCTTAAGTTCAATGAAGGAAGGACATGCACATTGCAGTGTTATTGGATAAAAAAAAGGGGCACAACAATGACAACATAAATGGAGTGGAGAAGGCCAGTGAGTCCTGTGCATAGACTCTTTCCCATAGCTCATCTATGTAATTTCTCCTTACCAGATACTGGACAGGATCCTTCTGGAGTCTTAACTGCTTGATGGCCACCTCTTACCCAAAGACCAGTGACAGAGCAGTAGCTTTAGTCTTATGGTTGCCTTTCGAAAAAAGGCATCCTCTGAGCCAGGAAAGAAAACTTCTAATTTTGTGGTTTGTCCCTGGTCAAAAAGAGGGGAAAAACAGCAGTGCAGAAAGGGAAAAAAGATGTTTGTGGACCCTTTAGAGCATCATGTTTGGAGGCCCACTAAAAACAATTCAATAGGGACATTGTGCCTTTAAAATAATTCTACAAAGATCCTAGACTTCAGATTGGGAACTAAGAATTGAAAAATCTAGATGATAAGAGAAACATAATGTCTTATTTTTGGTCCCCTGATTGAGAATGTCTAAAAGTGTCTACATGTCTTCATAGAGGTGAGTTATGAGCAAATTAGGAAGCTGGGCAATTAACCTGGTAAAAGCTAACTTAAAGGACTCTTTCCTAGAAAATAGCTAAGGAGCAGAGGGGCAGAATCCTGCCATTTGCAAGCTGAGTGGTTTAGAGTTGTTGGAGTCCTAGTGCTTATTTCACGTCTGTAAATCTCTTACTGCTTGGAGAAGTCTGTTTTAAAATCCCCAACCTACTTTAGCTGTACTAAGAGGAATCAAGAGGGAGACTTGGCTTGGATTCAATCAAAGTATTAATGGGATTGAAGTAAACCCTGAGGCCAATATGCATTGGCAGGTGGAGAGAGAAACGGAAAAAACCTCAAGGGAAGGAGAAAGGGGAGATGCTGGAGTGAGTGCCTGTTCATTAGTCATTTCTCACACCTGAGCTTTTCTCCTAATAATGAGCTTATTCTATCAAGAGTACTTTTTATCAATGATAACATCTCTATCAGAAGGAAAAGGTAGAGGTGAGGAGACAAAGAAATATGTAATGGTCTAGAAGGCATGGTATATTTATATCATAATTTTACAGTTTCTTCTTTCATGTGTGTGTATGTGATATGCATGTGAGTGTATATGTGGGTTCACATGTGTGTTTGTGTGTGTGTGTGTGTGTGTGTGTGTGTGTGTGTGTATGTATTCACAAGTCCAGTGAGTGTGGGACCTGAGGTTGATGTTGGAGATTTTCCTTGAACACTCTTCCACCTTAATATTTTTGAGGCAGAGTCTCTCAGTCAAACCCAGACCTCAACAACATGGCTAGTCATGCTAGCCAGTTTGCTCTGGGGACACCCGGTCCATGTCTTCTGAGGTTAGAATTACAGGTAACTGCCACAGTCACCTGATTTTTTCATGGATTCTGGGGCTTTTAAGTCTGGTGCCGGGTCTATTGTTTGTATGACACATGATTTAACTGTAAAGCCATGTCCCCAGCCATGTACCATGAAGTATTTTATAAAGAAATATATAAGAAGTACGCTTTGATCCACATTGAGTGTGTTACCTTTGCAACAGACACAAAAACATGTCTGAAAATAAATAAATTAACCACGGTGCTATTCACAGCCAGGAGAGGTTACTGTTAAGACACAGGGGATCCAGGGGAACTGGGACGGTTAGATGGTGAAGGGTTTTGAAGATACAGATAATACCCTTAAAAGCATCTTCTTCTTTGAGTGAGGGAAGAGACGGGGGAATTAAATGAAAAAAGAGAGAAAAGAAGGGGATGAAGAAAGAGAAAGGGAAGAAAGAAGGAAGGAAAGAAGGGAAGGAAGGGAGAAAGTGAAGAAATGAAGGAAAGAAAGAAGGAAGTGGGGAAGGAAGGAAGAAAAAAGGGAGGAAGGAAGAGAGGAAAGGAGAAGAAAGGAGGAGGGGAAAACATTCTTGTGACAAAGATGCACATAAAGTGAAGGTTACTCTCACTTCTTTTGCTCCCCAGCTCTATAACTCCCGGATGAGGAACAGGTTGTGTAAACAGTATGAGAAGTAAAGGACATACCTACAGATAGACCTGGGTGGCAGAGTTCACTGCCCATGTTTGGAACCTAAACAGCTATAGTCACCAAATCCCAAATAGTACACTTTGAAAGATGACTTGGTTTTGTTTGTTTTGTTTTGTTTTGTTTTTCCCCGGGACAGGGTTTTTCTATGTAGCCCTGACTGTCCTAAAATTTGCTCTGTAGACCAGGCTGGCCTCAAACTCGCAGAGATCCACCTGCCTCTGCCTCCCGAGGGTTGGGATTAAAGGCCTATGCCACCACCACCTGGCAAAAGATGTCTTCTCTCTCCTCCAAGTAAAACAAAAGGAATTCAGGCCTCAGATGTGGTGACCCAGAAATTTCCAGATTTTATGTAATGCCTATTAATATTTTCTCTACTTTTCAATAATGTTGTATTTATTCTAAGTAAAACATTTGACCAAAGCATAATACATCACTTATCAAAATATTATTGGTTCACTTTTTAAAAAAATGAAAGCCGTGAATGTCTTGCCTTCTATTTCTGAATTTATTTGCCAAATATTCTTTTCCAGTTTTATAATTGTTCAAGTTTAGTAATATTTTTTCTTTTTAATTCATCATGCAGAGATACATTTTGTTGTTAACTATAAGGGCATGTGATAATTATTGGATCATACTAATAAACACTATCGTTGAGTGGTGAGTTCATTAATACTGTAATTTTCTTATTCCAAATACAGATGGAATGATTTGGAAGCAGTAAGTTGATAGTAAAAGTAGAACTTCTCCAAGAAATTGTAGCATTTGGGTTTGGAACTTTGCATTTGAATTTTAATTTATGCTTTTAAGTTTCTAGATGGGGTTTCAGAGGATGAGACAATATCTTAATCCACAGATGATACAATAAAAAAAAATCTGTGAAGAGGGCCAGGAGGGAGGCTCAATGTTCAAGACCACTGGCTATTCTTGCAGGATTTGGGTTCCAGTCCCAGCACCTACATGGTTGCCCTGTAATAAATAATCTGTAGCTCCAGTTCCAGTGTGTCCTTTTCTGGCCTCCATGGGCACTGCACATTTGAGATGCACATAATCCATGCAGCAAATGTTCAGATACATAGAATAAAAATAAATAAATCTTAAAAATAGACTTAGTTTAGAATAAAAAAAAACAGCTTTGGGAGCAGGAAGAAATCATTTATCTCTCAGCTTAGTGTTTATTAGCTAAGAGTTTGTAATAACTATCCCTGTTCCTCAGGTTAGTTCTGTGGAGCATGGATACAATAATAAATGCATTGCGAAGTTGTAATAAGGGTTTCTTGTTTGTTTTGTGTTTTTGAGACACTGTATTTTAAAACATTTTTATTTGAACTATAAAGGTTCTAGTTTCTTTCTACTGGGTTGGTTGAAGAGATTATTTGAAGTTTACTAAAGATTTATTAAACTTCATTGAGGTAATTTCTTTCAAAATAGAGGAATCTGAATTCTAGAAAAGAGAAGCATGTCTCCACACAGAATTTCAGGGAATCACAGGTTACCAGAATTTAAATAACTCCTGTCAATAGTCTTAGTTTTAAGGTTCATTGCCTCAAATAGATCACTTTTTAAAATCGCCTCTAATTTGGTACCTCTGCCAACCGTTCTCCACTTAGCTGCTCCCTAGCCTGTTATGTCCAGCAGAAGGCAGATTCCTACAGAGCGTAACCCTTAGCCTCTTAGTCGCCTTCTCCTGTTTGGCTTCAGACAGTGAGAGAAATCACCACAAGACTGAAAGGCAAGGGCCAGAAAGAGGTCAGTGTGTTTTCTGTTTCTTCTCTAGCTCCGTTCTGCCCTGGCCCCGGTCCTGCCTCTCTGCAGCGCTGGTGTACAGGTCTGTTGATACAGCCCCCTCTGGCTCTTCTTCCGTCATCGCCGCACTGCTCAGGTCAGGTAGCTCCATGAAAGACAGACTCCCTTCCTTTTATTTATTTATGTTTTAGATCTAGGGGTGGCAGAAGTTCCCACTTGCTGTGGTGCTTCTCTGAATGTGAATTAGCATCCACTCTTCTCACCTGTACTGCTTTCCAAGGTTTCTTATGCAGTTCCCCTTTGATGCCTGCTGGAACTTGAATTCATTTACTTCCCCTGACTTTTGTAACACATTATTATAAATATACTCTTTAAAACAGACATGCATTCCCTTTCAGTGCCAGAAGGCGGAAACCCAGACTTAAGGTGTTTGTAGGACAATGCTTTCTCCTGCAGACGAAGCACTTTCCCCATTCATCCAGATCTGCTGGTTCCAGTTTTTTTTTTTATTTTTTTTATTTTTATTTATGTTTATTTTTTTTTTATTTTTGCCTGTGGCTGCATCACTCTGTTTTCTATCTCCATCTTTCCATGACCTCTGTTACCACCAGACTTAGCATCCATTAAAGGAACCCAAGATGGTCTCACACTAAGATGTTTAACTCACGTATACCTGCAAAGCCCCTGTGTCCAAATAAGGGCACATTCACCGTTTCCAAGACATGGGTCTGGATTTTCTTTGGTTGGTGTCAAGTCATCTTGCAGTCCACTACACTGATGCACATGAGCTGTTAATTCCTAACACAGGTAATTGGTACTGGGTCCTTTACAAAGTGTGTCTATCTATGATCAGCACCAGCTAAGCTACCTGTTTTCTATGTTTACGAAGTACATAGACCAGACTGTATCTATGTAGTACACAAACCTGCCTAGTAGTACGACTTCTGGGCAAGATATTTCCCTGGGTACTTGGGTAGCTGGGATTCCAGACATATTTTAGGTGCCATGTTCTATACTACCAACATGATTATACATTGGTGGCAAGGTGAAATATTATGATTAATGTCTCTTCATCTAGTGATTTTTTTTAAAAAAGCCATAGCTAAAGTAAACTAATATAGAAAATTTCTGTGAGCTGAATTACTGTCAAATCAAGAGTGTTAAATACATTACTTCCACTTTTACAGTTCTGAAAATTAAAGGAAATTGAAGTAAAGAATGTCAAAGCAACTTCTAAATTTGCTTTGGCAACAGACAGCAGGGATTTCCTAAGCTATAGGAAAAGAGTACCCTCTCTTTGTTTGACAGAGTGATTCTTAACATATGGTGCTCACTCTTGCCAGTGGGATTTCCATAACTTAACATCAGAGACAACAGCAGTTTTTAAACTGTCAAGTTGGCTCAGGTATGAGAAAGAATTGTTTCCACATCTGGTAGGAAGTATCTGCATTGAGGACATGGGGAAGGCAGGGGACTCTTCCTCATCTCTCCCTAGTCTGAGTCCCAGCAGTGTCTCTTAAGGTTTATCTTTTTCATAGTGTTTCAGTCCATTTTTTAGATCATGGTCTACTAATCAAGGAAGAATGAATCTGCTTCTTTACCCATAGGAGTTGTCAAAATGCTCCCCACTGGGTTTCAAAGTCGGTCAGGCTCTTGTCTGTTGGACTTCATTCAGGGCTTCAGTTTCATACATTTTTGCATATGCTTTGGAGAAGTAACAGTGCAGTTGAGAGCAATTCCTTTAAAATATCCAGAAGAGAAGAGAGAATTGATCCTCACACAGCAGCATTTTCCAAGCAGGATAGAGAATGCTAAGAATAACATTTCTTCCTGTTTCTGTCCCTCATAAACATGTGGAGGTGTGTGCATCACCATTTATTTAATGCAGTGATTCGTGTTTCTTTAGGTATCTAATTTATTATCTCACAGAGGATTGTGGAGTGCTTACATGAACCCTTGTTCTTATTTCTGGGATTACTGTGGTAACCTAGAAGAAATTATTGTTACTCTTATGAAAGGTTTTTTGTTAGTTTGTTCTAGGATTAATAACAAGTAAATAATTGAGAATGAGGAAAATAAATCAGGTATGTTATTTCATTCTCTAAATCACAGAATTCAGAAGGATGAGGCAGAAGAATCCCAAGTTCAAGTTTGGTCTGGGCTGTCCAGGAAGGTTGAGGCCCATCTTGGGCTATAGAGTAAAATCCAATTGAGGGAAAAAGATAGATGGACAGATAGGAGATAGATTAAGAGGAAGATAGGTAGATAGATAGATAGAAGACTGTATATATGTATACATACGGAGAGAGAGAAAGATAGCTGTATGGATAGATGAATAGATAGATGATAGATGAATAGATAGATACAGGGAAATAGATGATAGTTAGATAGTCAAAAATGATGGACAGATATACAGACAGATAGATAATAGATAGATAGATAGATAGATAGATAAATGATAGTATTTAATAAAATTGTCTAGAGAGCATTTTGTGCCTACTATAGAAGGAGGGGCCCAGTTTGTCTGTGATTCAACTGATTGTGGGAACAAAAATATCTATGCATCATGTATCATCTGTCATGACTGATGACGATAGCATCTCTTTATCTTCCATCTTTTACTTTCTCAGCAGTTTTTAGGATTATTAGAAAGTAGCTTAAAAAGCTTAGCTTTTTTTCTTTCATCTACAGAGGAGGCGTCTGTATTTTGTTTTCTGAGTAAATGAGTCTTTAAAGTTCTTGCTATAAGCTTACTTACCTATTTGCCTAGGCATATAATTTTTTAAACTGCAATTTGTGAACCGGACATTCCTCCTTAGCGGGTCTGACATGGCCATGCATTTTAAGAAGAGCCAACCTAAAACAATGACAACAATTAACCTGCTGCAATCAGCATGCTCCTGTAATGTGTGTCTCCATGATGATGAATGCTCCACATTTAATTAAAATATATTGATCATGCTACATTTGTCTTTATCAGAGTGGCCATGCATCCTCTTTTGAGGGATTATTGTTTATTGGTTTGAGAAACTAATGGGCAGCTTAAAAGAATAGGTAGGACTTTATATTTGTTTTCTGTTGTCTAACCAGTTGCACACTGCTCTCAGTTAAAATATGTCATCTTGCATGCTTAAAGCATCCCTTGGAAGGTATGTTGGTTGTAGTAAACAGTAATTAGTGCATGTGATCATTCCACACACTGCCTTGGAAGAATTCAGTTATTTGCCTTACAGATGTCAGCTCTTTAATGGAATGTCTGATGCCAAGGGATCACAGATGCATAAAGGATGTCTACTTAAAAACAAAGTTATTAAGTCTCTGGGGATCAATTCACCTGCTGCCATGGGAAAACATTTAAGGAGAAGCTGCCTTAAATTAATGTGTTAGCAGGGGTCGCACTAAATGGAATTTGCAATGGCACCTGGGGGTATAGTTCATCCTTAAGTGGGAACTGGCTAATAAAAAGGAAATCGTAGTTCTATTTTAAAAATAAAAATGCCTAACCTATTGTATGAATGTATTAGCATGCTGTTTGTATGTCCAAATATTAAATAACACATTTTCCAAGTGCAATATTCACAGTACATAGAATAAATGATATTTGGGGTCATACTGAATTTGCAGAGGTCTATGAAACACCCAATTTTACATTGTATCTAATTTTTAGTATCTGCCTCACAGCACTGTATAAAAAGAGGCATCCAAAAATACAGTCTGATTTTTTGGGGGAGGGTTCTCCTTTTGACATAGGGTCTTATGTCTCCCACCTAGCTTCACATTTGGTATATAGATGAGGAGGACCTTGAACTTCTGTCTCCACCTTCCAAGTGCTAGGAATGCAAAGGTGTACCACTATACCTGATTTATATGGATTTGTGGTGCTGAAGATGAAATTCATGACTCTGCATGCCAGATAAGCACTCCACCAACTGAACTACATCTCCAGTTCAGGATGGCCTTTCTCTATGAGTGTGAATTATGTATGATTTGTACTCCATCATTTAATATATAGCCCTTTGATAAGGGCCTTTGTAAGCAATGTAGATCCTGGTGTGAGAGGTATGTGGGGATATCAGCGGGCCCAAAAAGCCAATACAGGTAACACTACAGAAGTTAACATTTGCTTTAAGTGATGATGCCTCTTGATACCTCTGTCATCTAACTCTCTACCTTGGGCCTGTGCATTACATGCCATTTGGTGGTGACCTCAAAGCCATTTTGAACCCTTCTCTTGTCTTGCTCTTTCCTTCAGTGAAGGAATATATGTAGCTCAGACCTGACCTATGAGACAACAGAAATCCAGGAATGTTTGCTTTTTCACTTAAGAAAGAGGGAAGCAGCTGTAACATCCCAGAAAAGATTATAAAAGCAACCATTGGAAACTTTATTTTGAGAATTGCAACTGAAATTATGCTAAATATATTTTAACTACAAAATTTGTGTGTGTGTGTGTGTGTGTGTGTGTGTGTGTATGTGTGTTGTAGTCACACACATGCCACAGCTCAAAAATGGAGGTCAGAGGACAGCTTGTAGGAGTCTCTTCTTTCCTTCTACCAAGTGGGCACTGGAGATCAAACTTAGTCAACTCAGGCCCTAAGGCATGGCAGCAAGCACCTTTACCTGTTGAACAATGTTGCTGGTTTGTCTTTCATTGTGTGATATTTTGATCATGTTCTGACAAATAAAGCTTGCTTGGAGTCAGAGGGCAGAGTTAGCCACTAGCCAACCAAAATTAACCATAGAGGTTTTGGAAGACTTAGGACAGATAGGACAGGAAGTGGTAAAGCAGGACAGGGAGGGATTCTGGAGCACAGTCTGGAGGAAGGAACAGAGCAGGTAGGGAGTACTGGGGGCTTCTCTGCTTCTCTAATCTTTCAGGTCCTTACCCCAAGATCTGACTGCTGAATTTTTATTGATAAAGAATAATTAGAGTAATGCTTCAGTTTCTGAACTTTTGGTGGTCTGTCTTGGAACTTCTATTTAACTAAAATAGATTTTCTTAATTATTAGAACTTTTGGTTCTAAAGTATACTAGGAATACAAAATATAATTCTTTGCACAAATTTACATACAATGCAACTAAATCACTCACAATGTAAAAATTGTCTTCACCAATGTTTTCAAGGCATTTCTTGAATTTTTTGTTTACTTTTACATTTTAGGTTACAGGTAAAATAATCATCACATCTGTTAGTGTTTTCTGCCTGGCACTAGCTAGATTAGGTGATATTTTGAAACCCATGAGCTGCATGGATATAAGTAATATTCAAGTAAGTTTGACTAACTTAATATCCTCATTTGGGCCATTTCCCTCAAAGTACAAACTAAGAAATGGGGACCAAGAAAGGAAGTAAATCTTTGCTTTACTCACAGTAAATAAATGACAGTTTAGGAACCAGGATCCCATATTCATGGTTGGAGAATCAGGTCATCACCATTGTGTTAGATCAACTGAAGCCTAGCTGATACTTATTCCTCTTAAGTTTTCATGTTACCACCACAACAAAATACACACATACACACGTGTGTGTGTGTGTGTGTGTGTGTGTGTGTGTGTGTGTGTGTGTGCCTCCAATATAAACAGTGTTATTTGGAAATGAAGGTCTCCAAGGAATGTAGTGATGCTTATATAGCATTGATCTGTCCTTTTCTTTCTTTTTCCATCTACCGTAATTAGCTGACTTTGATAAGAAAACCTTTTTTTTTTTTTTTTTTTTTGGTTTTTTGAGACAGGGTTTCTCTGTGCAGCTTTGCGCCTTTTCCTGGAACTCACTTGGTAGCCAGACTGGCCTTGAACTCACAGAGATTTGCCTGGCTCTGCCTCCCGAGTGCTGGGATTAAAGGCATGCACCACCACCACCGCCCGGCAAGAAAACACTTTTAATAAAAATATGTGAATAGAAGATAAAAAAGAATGAGAAAACCATTAAATCACCTCAGGGCTTTCTTTACTTCTGAAAATATGAATTAATTCAATGTATTACATACTGCTTAGGTTGAAAGTCTTGAGCACAAGGCAGGTACTTATATAAGATGGTACATATCTGTGAAGTATCTGTAACATTATAGATATGAAGTAAATTAGTTTTTTGATATGCCAATGAGTTCAAAGCTACTCTCACTTTGTTTTCTGTAAGGTTCAGTGTATCTGGTTTTATGTTGAGGTCTTTGACCTGTTTGGAATTGTTTTGTGTAGCATGATAAGTATGGACTTATTTGGATCTTTCTACATGTAGTTGTTTAGTTTGACAAGCACTATTTATTGAAGATGTTGTCTTTTTCCCCCAGTGTGTATTTCTGACTTCTTTATCAAAAATAAGGTACCCATTTGAGTATGAATTTACATCTGGGTCTTCAATTTGATGCTGTTGCTCAATGTGTCTGTTTTTGGGCCAATCCCATGCTGTTTTTATTACTACAGCTTTGTAGTGCAACTTGAGGTCAGGGATGATGATACCTCCAGCATTTTATTATTATTAATTACTATTATTAATTATTCAGGATTGTTTTGGCTCTTCTGGTTATTTTATGTTTCCACATGAAGCTGAAAATTGTCCTTTCAAGATCTGTGAAGAATTGTGTTAAAATTTTGATGGGGATTGAATTGACTCTATAGATTACTTCTGGTAGGATGGCCATTTTTTATGATGTTAATCCTACTGATCCATGAGCATGGGGGAATCTTTCCATTTTTTGATACCCCTTCAGTATCTTTCTTCAATTTCTTATAGTGTTTATCATACAAGTATTTCACTTGCTTGGTTAGAATTACTACAAAATATTTTATATTAATTGAGGCTATTGAGAAAGCTGTTGTTTCCCTGATTTCTTTCTTTGTCCATTTGTTATTTATATACAAGAAGGCTATTGACTTTTGTGAGTTAGTTCTGTATCCAGTTACATTCCACAAGGTGTTTATCAGCTGTAGGAGTTTCCCAGTGGAATTTTAAGGGTCACTTATGTATACTATCATGTCATCTGCAATTAAAGATACTCTGACTTTTTTCTTTCCAAATTGTATCCCCTTTATCTCCCTCAGTTGTCTTTTAGCTCTAGCTCAGACTTCAAATATTGTATTGGATAGGTATGGACAGAGTAGACAACCTTGTCTTCTCCCTGATTATAATGGAATTGCTTTGAGTTTCTCTCCATTTAAGTTGATATTGGTTATGGACTTGCTGTAAACTGCCTTTATTATATTTAGAGATATCAATGAATAGCATTTATTGATTCCTGTTATTTTGTTGTTGTTACTGTGGTGGTGGTGGTGGTGGTGGTGGTGGTGGTGGTGTGTGTGCACTCACGTACGTTTCCTCTTTGATTGGCTACTATGGGATTCTTTATTCCCTGTGTTTTCTCAGATGTGGTTAACATCTTTATATTGGAGTTTTCCTTCTAGCACCTTCTGTAGTACTGAATTTGTAGATAAATATTGCTTAAATTTGGTCTATCGTGGGATGTCTTATTTTCTCCATATATTATGATTGAAAGTATTGCTATGTGTAGTATTCTAGGCTGGTCTCAGAGTTTGCAGAACATTTGTATAGTCCCGTCTGGTTTTTAGAGTCTCCACTGAGAAATCAGGTGTTATTCTGAGGATCTGCCTTTATATGTTAGTTGTCTTTCCTTGTGGCTTTTAATATTCTTTCTTTGTTCTGTGTGTTTAGTGTTTTGATTATTATGTGCCAAGGGGAACCTATTTTCTGGTCTAGTCTATTTGGTATTCTGTATGCTTCTTGTACCTTGAGAGACATCCCTTTCTTTAGGTTAGAAAAATTTTCTTGTACGCTTTTGGTGAAAATATTTTCTGTGCCTTTGACCTGGGTTTCTTCTCCTTTTTCTATTCCTATTATTGTTAGATTTGATCTTTTCATAATTTCGCAGATTGCCTGGTTGTTTTTGTGCCAGGATATTTTTAGATTTAACTTTTTCTTTACTAAGGTATCCATTTATTCTACCGTATCTTCAATGCCTGAGATTCTCTCTTCCATCTCCTGTATTTGATAAGGCTTGCCTCTGAGGTTCCTATTTGAGTTCCTAAATTTTTCATTTCCAGACTTACCTTAGTTTGGGTTTTCTTTGTTGCTTCTGTTTCCCCTTTCAGGTCTTGAACTGTTTAATTCATTTTCCTCCACTGTTTGTATTTTCATAGATTTCTTCAAGGGATTTATTTAATTCCTCTTTGAGGACCTCTATCATATTCATAAGGGATAGTTAAGGTTTTTTTTTAATGTTTCTTATGTTTATATTTTTCAGTTCTCAGGGTCTACTGTGGTAGGGTTGCTGGGCCCTAATGGAGACATTGTCAAGTCTCTTGTTGATGGTGCTTTTATGCTGGCATCTGGGATTTGGAAGATTATAATTCTGGGTGCTAATATCTGATCTTGTCTTTGTTGGGTGGGTGTTTAGTTTCTTGATTTCTGTTGCCCTCTGTGGTTCTTAGGAAGGTGTGGTGGCTGTGTGTTGCCTGGTAGTGAATTCTTCTGAAATTCTGATGTGTGGCATATGAGAGTTCTGGATAAAATGTGTTTATAGGTATTGGAAACTGACTCTTAGGACTAGGGATGGGCTAGGAGGCCAGGCTGAGGGAGTCCATAGGAAGGAGGAAAGCAGGGTCTGCTTTGTCTTCTGGAAAATGGGGCCAGAGAATGAGGAAAGGCCACAGCAGGTAGTCTGCTATGGAGCTGGGGATGAGACTGTGAAACTGGGTTTGGAGGGAGAGTGAAGATCTACAGCTTCCTTTCCTGATCCTCTAGCCTATTTGCTTCTCTGGCAGGCTTGGCGGGGAGTGCCTGCTGGAGTTAGGGGCTGTGATAACAGGATGAGTGGAAAGGAAGGTTGGAGGAGAAGATCTTATGGATCCACTGGAAATGAGAGCAGACATGGGGGTGTGCATCAAGTGGTCTGCTACTCAGTTGAGAGTGAGTCTAGGGGGACTGCATTTTGAGGACAGAAGGGAGAGGTGAAAATTTGCAGTCACTCTACCTGCTTCCCTGGCTAGAGTGGCCTGTAGGTTTGCAGGGAATGACTATTGGAGTTAGGGACTGGGATAAAGTGGGGCATAAGAGTTTTTTTTTTTTAATTTTTTTTTAGACCACAACAGGCTCATGGTGACTTATTTGAGGCTTGCAAGCACCTTAGTAGGGAGTTATTTTGAATTTATTCCAGCTGACCTTAAGCTCCCTCCTGTTTTTTTTTTTTTTTTCCTATCTCCATTCTCAGATGCTGTAGATGATTCCAAAATGCTCTTTATGCACAGGCAACTTTGTTTTCATCCTCAGCTTCTTTCTG
Organism: Peromyscus attwateri; assembly: GCA_902168425.1. Lineage (NCBI taxonomy): Eukaryota > Metazoa > Chordata > Mammalia > Rodentia > Cricetidae > Peromyscus > Peromyscus attwateri. The sequence goes on along the minus strand of CABHPP010119813.1, from coordinate 9,014 downwards.
GGTGTGATCATTTATCTGCCTTCAATATTTCCATCTACCTTATCTTAAAATACATGCCACAGAATCTGGTCACTGCACTAACCTGTGGACACTGCTGTTGCATTTGACACAGTTTTCTGACACTTGGGGAGTCTTCCTGGTGTGACCTGAGATTCAGTGCACACCCCATTTGGAAACTTCCAGCAAGCCTGCCATCGATCCTTACATTTCAAAGCTTCAAAAGGAGGAAACTGCATTGCCCTCTGCCTCCTCCTGAAACCTGTACAAGAATAAAACTAACTGTGTTATTGCATGCATTCTCTGTAACAGCCACAACTTTCTTTGATCCTGACTGACCTGCATTATGCTTCATCATGGAGATGGGAAGGGTAGAGGTGGAAGTCAGGCGGATAGAGGAGGCTTGCTATTAACATTTTATTTCTTGCAAGGTTAGCAGTGTTCTTGTTCACAGGCTGAAGAAAAAGAGACAAAATTTTGTCTTATTTTACTGGCTTACAGAGGAGAAGTTGCAATACTAGATTTTTCTGAGAGCATGCTCATCCCCATGGCAACAGGACTCTATGCGTGTTGATGATTTCACTATTGTATCAAAAAGACAGGTATGGTTTTTGGTTAGTTTTTGGAAGGTGACACTTCCTTCTTCTAACCTTCCCTACTGATGTCAAATAAAAGGTAAAAAGTAGAAGTTAGTGATCAGGGAGCAGATCTTTTCAACCCAACATTCTCTTGCTCGTCAGACACAGTGAAAGATCCCAGTTCGTTTTTTAAGCTTAATTTTGAAGGTTTTCTTCTCTCAGATTCTGATGTGGTAAATGGCTGTCTTCTATTTCTATCAGCTCGACACAGTCAGTCAGCCTTCAGATCCCAAATGTGTTTGCAAAGCATCTGTTACATTTACTAACAGAGTGAAACACAATCTCTGGCACTTGACAGTGTTTCAGATATTAACTTTGAAGCCTCCACAATGTGCTCAAATCTGCTGCTAGCCTGCACTCGCCTATCTACATTTCAGAAACTTGCTCAAAATCCACCTGGAGCTTTGTCAAGATTTTCCTAAATGCCATCATTAGAATGCTGATGGCAGTCTACAGCTAACTCCCCTCCTTTAACACACAATGATGGCATATTACTCTGAAAAGGGAACTAGGTTTGTACATAGTGTATTCCACTCTTCCAGAACATAAACATATAGTTATTCCAACCCACCATCCATGCTTATGCACCTGAAGTGTGTGATTTACCAGACAGCCATAATGTGATGTCAGATGAATAGAATCACTAAATTAGAAGGTAAACAACATTTAGTAGTAAACTGGGAGTAGATGATACTTTGTGCTCAGCTTATAGGTTGTTTTAAGTATGGCAGAGAGTAAAAAGGAGGTAAGTTTCAGAGCAAAGCTTGTAATCATTTTAATGACTGTTTCTTTGCCTGGGAGTTTAAGTGGGGAAAGCAAAGAAGAAAGGCATTGTAGCACAGAGCAGCTACCAGTGATGATGTCATTGAGTGGATGAGCTGTGCACATGTGTAGTGATATCCTTTTTATTACTCCACTTACCTGCCTTTAAAGAAACAAACTAGAAACAGACACAGAAAATATACCATATTCTAGAGAGAAGGAACTGTATTCATACAAGTTATGTTTCAATTAAAATTCACAATTGATGATAGGGTCACTGATGGGTGGATTTACAGCAAACCGCTGTACCCAAGGGTCAGGGTACGTTGTGGAAGATGGGGAGGAAAGACTGTAAGGGCAAGAGGATGACGGCCTCTGCTGCTAGACAATGCTGTCTCTACATGGCAGGGAAGCTGCACCCATGGAATCTCAATGACATGGTGGCTTAAACAATAGCTACCCCAGTTGGCATGCCAGTATGGATGGAGGAACATTCACAGTCACAAGGTGCAATTCCTAGATGAAGAGCTACAGGCAGTTAATGGCTGCTAAGAGAGGAAGAATCAGTCTTCTCCAGGGATCAGCTCCCTCATAGGTTTTCCAATCTCAAGCAGTTGTCTCCAGGCATTTACATATTCAATCAACATTGAACAGACTCAGCGGGCTGTATACACACACACACACACACACACACACACACACACACACACTGGTTTTGCTGGGAGGTGGAAATACACAGGAAATAGACTTTTGATTTTAAAAATGAGGCCAAGGGATTTTCTGACGCTAAATGTTCGTTGTTAAAATTGGGTAAGTTCGTAGATGAACCACAATCATTTTATCTCACTGACTGAAGGCATGGGGATAAAAAAAAAGATAATTTTTATCTTCTTTCTACAAAAAGAGGTCACTGATCATTTTGAACAACTGCAGTTATTCAAGGGACTTTGACACTTCAATCTGGTAAACTGAGGCTCCTAAAGTTGAAATATTTTGCCACGACACTTATGGGGGAGTTCACTTGCTTTTGATGGTCTACAGTTGAGCCACATTTATTCTCAGTGTCTCCAACAGCATTCTTCCTTCACAGAGAACCGCAGGGGAGGTACCTGGAGGAAACTAGAATCTCCAAACCTACAGCAAAGTTCTGTAATTCATCAGATGGAAGGAGTCATTTGTAGTGCTCAGCACTCACGTGGAAGCAAGTGGCATTAACTACAGGTCGCTAGGACTTAATGAAATATCTGTGCTGCTGTAAGGCTGTCTCACATTGACAGTTCACACTGTGAACAACAAATTAATTCCAGCAGCAGTCCCAATGCCTGGACTCTCATTTTTTACCTCTTTGTATACCTTTAGTGTCAAAACCTCAGCATCCAACTCCTGCTTTCCATCATAATGCGTGTTAGCCTAAGGGAACCTTGAAAAGTGTAGAGGTCTGGTTTTGCCCAGAAGTGTTGGGCTCATAAAATTGCATAGTTTAAAGACTCTAACCCAACCAATGCTCTTAAAGCTATTGTTTGATGAGATACAACAGAAATGAAGAGGAATCTTAAATAAAGATTTTCTCTCTCTCTCTCTGAAGAGTTAATCTAATTAATCTTTAACAATAAAAATTTGGGAGTCAAATATTGGAGTAAGAACCTGAAGATCACAGAAGCAGGGAGCACCTGCCAGTCACTTCCTTCTTCATCGCTCCTCCATCCAAAAGAGGTCGAGATCCTCTCTCCACCCTGCCTTACTACTTCCTGTCTCCTCTTGTCTACAATCCTCCAAACCTCTATGGTTAATTTAGGTAAGCTAGTGGCTAGCTCTGCCCTCTGACTCCAAGCAAGCTTTATTTGTTAGAACACAATCAAAATATCACACAACATCTCTCTGTCTGTCTGTCTGTCTGTCTGTCTCTTTCTCTCTCTCTCTCTCTCTCTCTCTCTCTCTCTCTCTCTCTCTCTCTCTCTGTGTGTGTGTGTGTGTGTGTGTGTGTGTGTGTGTGTATGTGAACTTGCTTTTATGAGGGTGCTTGCATGAGAGCCTGTGTGTGTGAGCATCAAGTCCAGAAGGTAGTGTTGGATGCTTTCCTTTATCATTCTCTCCCTATCACTTTGAGGCAGAGTCTCTCTCTGAGCCCCAGGACTCCTGTTTTCTCAGACAGGCTGGAAACCAGCAAGCCCCAGTGCTCCTCTTTTCTCTGCCCTGCTCAGACCTGAGGTTACAGGCATGACACAATGCCCAGCTTGTCACATGAATGTTAACATCTGAATGTTCAGTTCCCAGCATCCACAGAGTGGGTGAACTTACAACCATTTGTACATTCAGTTCCATGGGCACCAGGCATGCATGTGGTGCATAGACAAACACGGGGAAAAAACACTCATACACAGAAAAATAATAAATACTTAAGAAAATATAAAACATATCTTTCAGTAGCCAAGTGTAAATTTCACATATAAAATTTTCTGAAAATTGAAAAAATATGTTGATGAGAAGAATCAAAAACCTAAATATAAATGGAGAGAGAAATTGAAGTTTGAACAGAGCATACCAAACTTGGAGACTACCATAATAAGGTTTATAATTTCCAAATTTATGTACAGGTTTGATGAAATTTCAGCAAAATCCATACATGACATTTTTAGATATAGACAAGGTGATTTGGAAATATATTTGTAAATGCAAAGAGACTTAAATAGCTAAATTAATTTTGATAAAAAAGTGAGAGGACTAACTCTGATATTGACATGCATTGTGTTGCTATTGCAATGAAGGCTTGTATTGACAGAGAGTTGAGCACATTGATCATAAAGCATAGCAACAGAGCCCCACAAATGTATCCAGATGATTATTAAAAATATATATTCTTAAAATCTTATGAGCCTGGTTATCTTACCTGCATGTATGTCTGTATACACAGGAGTGCCTGGTGCCCACAGAGGTCACAGGAGGGTATTGGATATCCTAGAACTGCAGTTATAGGCAGGAAGTTTATGGCAGTTAACTTAGAGTAAAGCACATTAGCTTCATTGATGGGGGTGGTCTTGTGTGATCTGTAGAAAGCCAGAATACGGAAGACTGAGATCTACTGAAAAAATAAGGAGTTTTGCCTCCAGATTGTCCTTGCATTCGAGACTGAAAAACTCACATTTCCTGTTTGCCACTCTGCTGGAACTATCCTGAAGGGTTTTTATTTGCCAGCAAGACACTGCATGAAACAATTCTTTCAAATGAATCTCTCTCCCCTTTCCTCCCTCACACTCTCAAATACACACGCTCACACTCAGTCTATTGATTCTTGGTTTTCTAGAGAACTCTGTGCAATGCTGAAACCTGTGGTGAATATTTTGCAAAATAAAATGCCTTGAATTCAATGCCCCATCCCTCACTCGCCCCTCTAATTGCATTGTCTGCTATTTCTTCAGGGGCTGCCCCCATCCTAGCAGATGTTCGGATGAGTGAAACGTTTCATTTGGTTCAACGAGCAGGATTTGAACGATCTGATCACTGCCAGTCCATCTATAATAGAGATATAGGCACGGCCTGCTGTTATCAAAACTTATTGATCCTTTTGTCAGCCTTTTCTAAACAGCTCTCTGAGCTCATTGAGTTTTTTCTTTAGAAAGAGAATAAATACTGTAAATAATCAGAGTTGCAGAAGTGAATGCTTTGGAGAGATGCAGGCCAGTCGGGTGGGCTGGGGATGGCTGCTCTAAACCAACAGAAATCCCATATATACTCAAAAGGACTGGTGTTTTCACACATACTAGAGGTGGCGCCTCAGGAGGAGATACATAATTAGCTGTAGCCCTTTTAGAAGAACTGCTGTTACAGTGAAGGATTCTCCCTTCCCAGGAGAATGAGCATACAAACTGGACTCTGAAGCCAAGAGCTCCAACAAAGATTGTACATCATTGAAATGCTGAGGATTTCTCTTCCCTAGGAGGTGGCAGGAAAGGTCATGTTTTCATCTATATAAACAAAATGTTGCTAAGAAACATCTTGTTCCAGAACATCTTGCTAGTTGGTTACTAGAAAAAAGACAGTTTTGGAGAATGGACAAGAGAACAAAACAATAGGAATTTTATAAATACACACTGAAGAAATCTACACAGCACTTTAAGTACTGTCCTTTAAGCTGGCTGCTATGTGCATGGGTATGAGGAGTAGAGGAAGACATTGTTATAGAAAAGATTTCTTGCCTCTTCTTTGGTATTAATAAGCAATGGCAGTTTGCAATCCACAAAAGATCTTGGTCACATAGTTTATTTGATGAGGTACTACGAAGGGCATGGGTTTTCCAAATTTAACTTCCATGGTATTTTTTTCCCTCATCTGTAATACTAGCCTAATGCTAATCTCAGGAAGGCATGGTGACAGCCATGGGTGATAGTCATAGTTCACATTTTGAAGTGCTTACACCAGGTACCATTTTTAGCATCTTGGTACACAGCTTGCTGAGCCTCACAAGAAACCTGTGAAGCAGGCACCATTGACACTTTCCATTTAGAAACTTGGGAAGCAGGCTTTAAGGGGTGGGGGGAAGAAATTTATACAAGGTCACAATTCAATAGATCCTAAAAACCAAAAGATGTTTCCAGTTATCTCTGACTCCCAAGTCAATGTTCTTTACCAGTATGTCATAGGATGGATTAGTAGAGTAACTGACCAGAAGGGGTTTCTGTCATGCTATGTACATACACACACATACAATGTGCATACAGGCACAAGCACATTTACCTTATATTCAAAATTAATGGATAGCACACTCCTTTCTCTGACTCTTTTAGTATGAAATGGTTGTTCACAACTATAAAAATAAATGACAGCTATGATCAAACTTGGTAAAATTTCTAGGTAATTACTGAGAAAACAAGACTCTCAGGCAATGAAGTCAGTCTAAGCAGTACACAGATAAACACAAAGAAGTCAACTTGACTTTCCACCCATCTGCTTTTGCACAACAAAGCCAAAGAGGTGGTCTCTTTTACAAGCTCCCCTCGCAGGAATTTGTCAAGGATAATAGGTCTCTGCTTTCAGTGGGTCAGTCTATTCCCCGGAGCAGTTAATTGGTTCTAGACTAGAACAGTCATATTAGTAACATCTCTGGGTAAAGAGAAGGAAGGAAGGTCCCAAAGTCATCTTTCAGAAACTGAAGGCTTCATTTCATCCCTGACATGAGATAGTGATGCATGGTGTTCATCTTAGAATTTAGCTCAATTTCACTATTTTCAGTTAAGGTAATATGCACATGAGATAAAGATGACATCCCTAGGGCAGGGACTGATACCTCATCATATGGAAGAAACATCAGCCTACAGCAATACCCTATTGGCTTTCTGGTGGTGGGTGATAGTTAACTGATAATTTGAAATTGTACCAGTTTTTGTGGCCACTGACTGGTCATTGCTAGAGTGCTGTACCAGTTGCAAAGTATTTTGTGTGTGTGTGTGTGTGTGTGTGTGTGTGTCTAGATAATGCTTCTGTAGCTACACACAGAATTAAACCAGATGAGAGCTGACTACTGACTATGAAAAGGCAGTTGAGATGTAAAATGTGGGGACTTCTGATGTTCAATGACTCAACTTGATTTTTTCATTCTATTTTACTAAAGGGGATATAGAGGTATTAACTCAGATCAGAGAAATAGCTGTTGATGCTTATTGTCAAATGAAAAAGGCACCAGCATAACATAAGGAAAGAATAACTGCCTGCCAGAAGAGTAGCAGACACAAAAGGGGAGGAAGGGAGACCAAGAACCCTGTGGGACACACTAGGAAATCAAATGAAGAAAAGAATTATGAGGAGTTTTGGTTCTAGACTATTTGTGGATTTAGGATGCATATGTCAAATATTAACAATTCTTTATTGCCCTTTTATTGTAATAAAATTTATTTTTAAACCAACATGAGTTAAATTATGGATGCTATAGTCAGTTGAGTACACTGTGCTGCCAATTAATATCTGGGTGGAAGTTCAACTCAATAAATTAATGTTCACACATGTACTATACCACTGTAACTTTATATTCAATGATTCCATGGTCTATCAAAATGTTCTCCTGTAAACTTGTGTCCCACTTGCTTAAAAATGATTAAGAACAAGTCAAACAGCCAGAGGAACCCATCAGTAGCAGCTCAGCTTCACCTCAGGCCAGAATGACTCAGGGTTTCTCCCCTGATTCTGGTCTATCTCTTCCCTGGTTCCTCCCCTCCTCTCCTTGCTGTCTTTGCTGTTTATGTGTAGATGATTGTTTCTCTTTCACATTCATCATGGAAACCTAAGGTCACATTGAAAGAACACTCAATGATTTATTAGGTCTACAGTGCCTCATACAGACCACAACTGTGCTAAGTTTGGCAGAATTGTTGAAAAAAAAAAACCTGAAATGTTGTCTTGCAGAGACCATATAGAGCAAAAGGAGAGTGTTATAGACATGGATATCTTAGATGGACTTCATTTTAGTGCATTTGTGAAGTTGTAAGTACAATTATAAGGCTGTTGTAAGTGTAAGATAAGACGGTGCATGCATGTGAGGTCCCAGAAGGCATGGTTTGTTTGGTACATAGCTGGAATTCAATGAATAAGGCATCTATAGCTTCTCGAAAAAGCATCAAACATTCATAGTTCCTTAGGGATTATAACTGAACCTCTAGCATGTTACTTTGTATCTTTGAGGATAATCCCTCATCTGGAGGAATGTGGCAGAATTGGCCAATTCAAGCATCCAGGGTGCTAGTAGCTATCTCCTTGCGATGGCTGTAGAATTAGCAATGGAGGGAATATGTAAGACATGGACAGACTCTCCAAATGAGACCAAGAGTCACTCTCTGGGATATACTGGAGCTTAAAAATGAAAAACTGGCCCCAATGTGCTTGTGATTAAAGGCCTAAGCCAAGAGGACACTGGAGAATAGAGGACTGCATGCAAAATCAATCTTCAATTGCTTTCCTAGCTCTTTGTTTTCTATATGTAACCTTAATTTGCCTGTCACAACTTCAGATATCATCCTAAAAATGTCCTAACATAGACCTTTAAAGCAACAGCAACCAAAAGCAAAGCATCGATAACTAACCTTTAGAAGGTTTAGAGAAAAATTTCTTCAGGATACACTGATCGCTCATTAAGACCCCTCAAGACAAAAAAGACATCATATCCATTGATTCAACAAGGATGAATGAGTGAATATGTATTGATTAATTATTATGTCAAGCACTATCCCAAATCCTAAGAACACTAGGATAAATTCTATAACTATTGACTCTTGGTCTCCTTCGGGTTTCAGAGGAGATCCCAGACAATTGTAATATAGTCAAGTGCTGTGAACAAAGAAGTGAAGCATGAAAAAAGAGCACATTTTCTAGATTATATTTCTTACTTGGGGCTGATTTTACATCCACTGGGACCTTTAGTAACATGGGTTATCACCACTAGAATCTTAGAATCCTGCCAGATTTTAGTGTGCACAAGGCACAGAGTAGCCAGTCTCATCCATCAAATAACCATTTCAAAATGTCAGTGGTGGAAAAGTAGAGAAGTCTCTCAGAGATGTAATGGGTCGAGGGATGACCTCATGCAGGAAGTGATACTTCATTTGAGAGCTGGTCAGCAGGTGATAACAGTAC